>JACXGJ010012053.1:0-18672 GCA_016801105.1 Esox niger | reverse complement strand
CCCTCTCCTCCTGTCTAACTCCCTCTCTCCCACTGTAGCCCCCTCTCCTCCTGTCTAACTCCCTCTCCCTCTCTCTCTTTCTCCCTCTCTCTTTCCTTTTTTAAGTTTATGTCCACGAGGCATATAGCGAATTAGCATTTTATTTCTCATTGAGACTTAAAGATAGATGTCAAGTCGGGGTTGATGTATTCAATCCAGTGTCTGTCATGTCCAGTAATGTTCTCTGCTTCCTGCCAGGTGTGTACAAAGTAACCCCTCGCTCCTGCCACCAGTTCGAACAAGACTACTACACCTACGACACGTACGTACCATCCATCTGGTCAGTCACTGCATTTGTCCTTTACGAAGGACACCAAAGTGAACGTCTGTGTGCCACGTGGTTGTCTCTGTCAGGTCGGCGCCCAGCATCTTGACCTTGACTGCGATGAGGCATCACATGACCGGCCTGGTCACCGCTGACAAGATGCTCGACGTCACGGTCACCATCAAGTAAGTCGTCCCAGAGTCCCCTGCTCCGACTGTCAGCCTGCGGTCACTTCACGGTCGGCCGCCTGGTCTGAACCACCGGGACTGTGAGGGACGGTAGCGCCGGTCCCATTGAGAAATAACTGGGCCGCCACACCACCTGGTGCTGCTCTGTCTGATCAACGCGAACAACTAACATGGGGGGAGGAACAAATGGAATATATAAAACCACTATTTTAAATTCATTTAGAGCAGGAATCTTCAGGCCTCTTTATATCAGTGTTGAATTCCTTTGCAGACGTTTATACTCGAGTACACACACTAATTTCATTTGTATTACCTGAGTAACCGTGGCCATCCCTAGTTATGGATCTTGACTGGTTCCACATATGAAGGTTGAACATGGCACTAACCGTCCTCGTGTCCTTTGTAGATCGTCCATAGAGTCGGAGCCGGCTCTGGTCCTGGGCCCCCTGAGGAGTCAGGAGGAGCTAAGACAGGAGCAGCAGCTGCAGGAGATTGAGCTGCGTCGCCAGGAAAGGGAGAGACGGGCCGCCAGTGAGGAGGGAGGCGACAGCCGGCCCCCCGTCCAGGAGCGGGCCGACGAGCTCACAGGGCCCTTCCACTACGAATTCTCCTACTGGGCCAGGGCTGGGGAGAAGATCACCGTCACCCCCTCCTCCAAGGAACTTCTCTTTTATCCCCCGGAGGTCGAGGCCACCATCACTGGAGGTTAGACATCTCCAGTTGATTCGTTTTTTCCGGTTTGTGTCCAAAGGAGACATGTGTTCGCTTGTGTGATTGTTCTTCTGTTCTTGCTCGCCCAACATTTTTCACGCCTCCAGGCTAACATTTTCCCCCAGTGGCCTTTATGACGGACTTCTACTTCTGCTGTGTTTATATTCAGTTTGCTCAGCAGTCCCAAAATGTATGAAGCAACTGTGGATTTGACCTTTAGTTGACGCCCGTATTGATCGGCTACTATTGGTCTAGAAATTGTTGGGATTCCAGTTCTTTCCATCCTAATGCAGTGGTTGTAATTCATTTTGGCATTTAACCCATTGCTGTCCAAAGTCAGCTGTTATTCGGCTCCAGAATTGTCTTATTTAGGTTCGTTCAACACAGATGAATCGGCCTGGATGTGAATGTGCACTGATTTCATCCTTTTTTATTTGCGTCTAATTTCCCAAGTAGCTAAATTGAAGCTCTAAACACATTATGATTTCCCACTGTAATCTAATACCCACTGCTAGTAGCTACGTATTAATCTAACAGTAAATGTAATTTTGCAGTGTACTAGCCTACAAGCAAATGAGGCATACCCAATTGCAACGACCGGCGCCCATTTGTCACGCTCCATATCTCAAAGTCCAATCAAAACTCTGTAGCAAAATCTTTGCTATCAACCAGCAGTGGGTGGCTCTGTTTTCTCCACGAATGGGTCCTCTAAAAAGAGAAATGATCTTTGGGTTTAAATGCTGTGTCAAACGTACAGCTCGCACCAATGCGACCTATAAAGCATTCTGAACCCCCCCCTTCACAGAGTCTTGTCCCGGGCGCATGGTGGATATTGTGGGCCGTGCCGGACTGTTCCTTGAGGGCCAGGTAGCTCCCGAGCTGCAGGGGGTGGAGATCTCCATCACGGAGAGAGGAGCCGGGGCACCCCTCATCACGGTCGCCACCAACGACAACGGAGCGTACAGGTACACCAGTCACTGCTGTGAAGTTGCTACAGTTAACACAACTGGTGAATTCAAGGGCTTGTTCTTCCCCGTTGTGCATGCCGTTTACAACGTGGGTTCAAATCCCAAGGTGGACCTGTGTAAGAACATATGAAAATGTGCCGGTTGCTACTGTAAGTCAGTCTGGATGAAGGCCTCTGCTGACTTTTAAATTAGAAATACAAGTCAGACTAAAGAATTGCATGTTGGTTTGGTTGTCCTACTCCAGCGTTGGTCCCCTGCACAGCGGCCGACAGTACGACATCAGTGCCAGCAAGGAAGGCTTCATACTCAGCCCGGTGGAGGGAACTCTGGGAGACTTCAAGGCCTTCGCCTTGGCCGGGATCACCTTCAAAGTACTGAAAACACATGCAACACTTCGGTCTTCACTAACCTGTATTCATGATGTCATATTTTCAATTCTAAATGTTTCAGGGAAAGGAATCTTATGTAGAGGGGACTTGAGTTAGCGAGAGAGAGTCATAAGTGTCTTCTCCTTATGGCCTTATGGTCTTGTTTAGTTCCTGTTGTCTCTTCCCTGTGTTCTAGATCAAATCTGAGGAGGGTCATCCGCTGGCCGGCGTTCTGCTGTCTCTCAGTGGAGGGTCATTCAGATCCAACTTGCTCACCCAGGACACCGGGATCCTCACCTTCAACAACCTGGTATGGACTGACCTCTGTGGCCCCTTCCCCAGGCCCTCTGTGGGGCCCCTTCCCCAGGCCCTCTGTGGGGCCCCTTCCCCAGGCCCTCTGTGGGGCCCCTTCCCCAGGCCCTCTGTGGGCCCCTTCCCCAGGCCCTCTGTGGGCCCCTTCCCCAGGCCCTCTGTGGGCCCCTTCCCCAGGCCCTCTGTGGGCCCCTTCCCCAGGCCCTCTGTGGGCCCCTTCCCCTGGCCCTCTGTGGCCCCTCCCCCTGGCCCTCTGTGGACCCATCCCCGGGCATATTCTGGGTGGGTTGGTCCGTCAACATTGCCAAGATTATTGATCCCTTGCTTCCTATTTGTTCCTTGTTCCCTGTCTCTAGTCTGTTTCTGTCATCCATCTCTCTTTCTCCCTCTTCTCGTCCCCCCCTTCAGAGTCCAGGTCAGTACTACTTTAAGCCGATGATGAAGGAGTTCAGGTTTGAGCCAGCCTCTCAGATGATCACTGTGGAGGAGGGAGAGAATCTCAGTATCGACATAACCGGATTTAAAACGGCATACAGGTACTGTAAGAGGACAGTTGGAAACACACCCAGAGAAATACAAGTTCTACAATGCGTCTGATTCCCAAACGCCTGTGTCTCTAACCCGTTTCCTATAGTGTCCTATCTCCAAACGCCTGTGTCTCTAACCCGTTTCCTATAGTGTCCTATCTCCTAACGCCTGTGTCTCTAATCCTTTTCCTATAGTATCCTATCTCCAAACGCCTGTGTCTCTAACCCGTTTCCTATAGTGTCCTATCTCCAAACGCCTGTGTCTCTAACCCGTTTCCTATAGTGTCCTATCTCCAAACGCCTGTGTCTCTAACCCGTTTCCTATAGTGTCCTATCTCCTAATGCCTGTGTCTCTAACCCATTTCCTATAGTGTCCTATCTCCAAACGCCTGTGTCTCTAACCCGTTTCCCATAGTGTCCTATCTCCAAACGCCTGTGTCTCTAACCCGTTTCCCATAGTGTCCTATCTCCTAACGCCTGTGTCTCTAACCACGTGTCTGTGCCTGTTTTGCCTAGCTGCTACGGGGTGGTGCAGTCGTTGAGCGGGGATGCGGAGCGAGACGTGTCGGTGGAGGCTCTGGGACAGTCTGAGTGCAGCATCTACAGTGAGGACACGGTCACTGATCAGGAGGGACGCTTCAGGCTCAGAGGGCTGCTGGTGGGTCAGGGCCATTGCAGTGGGATGTAAATCAAACATGTTTTTGTTGGGATCATCTAAGTGGAATTCACTTCCTTTAAAAGCATCATCTACTGAAGAGGAAATGACTTTTCCCTCTTGTTTTCCGCCAAATGTTTCCGGTAAAGTTACTAGTTGGATGGTTGGTAGGAGTGAAAAAGCAACTCCAAATTTTGCCATAGCAATGTGACTGAATAGAAGGATTTTTTGGTGGGTGTTTCGATGATTACCAAATATATATATAGCCTGTTATATAGTAGTAATGATAGAAATGGTGGCCTTAATTAGCCATTATTTGACGCCAAGCAGTATTTTTCTTGTAACACTAAGGACCCAAGATATAGAGGCAGTTTTTTCATTCCTTATAGTAGCATATTAGAAAGGATTTGAGGCCTCTGAATTATTGGGCAGGATAGAAGCCGTGACGTCTTCACAACTGGATACTCATTGCTTTATTTGCCTCATAAAATAATCACAGGCTGCTGCATTCATTTAGCTGTGCAGCCGTGCCAAGAAAATATGGAACATGAAAAATATATTTCCTCAGAGAAGCACTTTGAAGAACAGTCCACATTTCATTTTCTTCGGCAAACAACACGGGTAATGAATAGAAAAACCAGACAGCCACCTAGTAGAATAGTTTATAACTATTAACCCAGTTTACTTATTTTTGCGCGTTCCATACGAGCTAAGTATTCCTTTTCCCCTGAGGCACTTTAGAGTGGTGAGTTCCGTGTGGAAGGAAAGGACCGGGTGTTCTGGCAGGCAGGCAGTGCACAACAATTCATAATGTAATCGCTGGGGACCGTCGGACCTAACGTTTACTCGATTCGTTTTCTTTTTTCTTTCTATATTTTAAATCCTTTTAGCAGCAGCATGGACAGGCACTAGTTCTCCTCCGTTCACTGTGCCTGCATAAAGGAGAGGAAGATTCAATCGATCCCTGCAACCGTAACAATTTATTGGAAGTGAATAATTATAGAGGAAATCTATAGTCGAACGAGTGTTGTGTGCTTGCACATGGTTGCACTTCAGGGTCTTGCATTTGAGGATTTTGACTACACGGAGCAGTTATAATGCCTACATTAGGCGCACCTAACTAATTTGTTTACCGTGGGTTTCTCCTAGCCTGGCTGTCGATACCTGATCCAGCTGAGAGCAGAGGGCAACGACCACATCGAGAGAGCCCTGCCCCAGCACCGCTTCGTAGAGGTCGGGAGCTCGGACATCTCGGGCATCAACATCATCGCTTTCAGGCAGATCAATCAGTTTGACCTGAGCGGGAACGTCATCACGTCAGCGGAACACCTCCCCACTCTCTCCGTAAGATCTCCGTATCAACTGACCCGTGAGGTCACCTCGGAGCTATTTCCTTTTCAGCTTGTCGTTGTTGCCGTTACCTCTGTGGGCTTTTGGTATTCGTTCCTATACGTGCCACTGTGAACCAGGTTCAGCCTTCCAGCTGTCTGTATCCCATGTATTGTTGTGATATGTGACGCCACTTTGAGCAATAGTCTTGTGTCATTTATACAGGAAATTTGATGTAGGATTCAATGTCCAAGATGGCACGGGTTATATCGATCTAAATTCCTCTGAATTTGGCTGCCTAGAGTCCTCTATCTACCTATGGCTCCATATGAACTCCTCTCCCCCAGGGATTTGGTCCCACCTGTTGTCCTATAACTCCATGATTCCATATAAAATCTCTTCCTGTCCCCTGCAGGTGAAGCTGTATAGGAGTGATAACCTGGACAACCCCATCAACAGCGTGTCTCTGGGACAGTCGCTCTTCTTCCACTTTCCCCCTCTGGATAGGGATGGAGAGGTAACATTTCACGTACACTAATGTGACATGGTATTTGGCTGGCTGAAACCGAATGTGTAGCGGATTGCTAGGTTGCCCAAGCATCCCAGATCCAGGGTCAAAGTCTGGATTACACCCAAATCAGAAATCCCTTTTCCTTGTAACTCTCAGGGCTTTGAACTTACTTTCTGTTCCAACAGACATAAAACACATTTTAAAGGTACTTTATTTTTTTTACATTCCAAAATATCCATATCAACTGCCACACACACACAGTGAAACACAAAAGAAGACATGACCAGGTGGTGTAATGTGTGTTGAAGTAGAAATGTATTTAAAGTAATAGGTTACAAGTTATGGTGTCCTGACATCATTGGCTCCTGAGACATTCCAGTTACATTTTCACAGATGACATCGAAAGGCCAGCTGCCTCTTATATATAATAGTGTTGCTTTGGTAACAGACTCATTTGGTGTCCCTGGAAGAAACAGATTTTCTCGTGCCACTCATTTGAACCCGAGTTGTTTAGCGGTTGCTAGCATTTAGAGAACAAACACCAAGTAATATTTAAACCACCCAGCGTGTGAACAAATCTAAATAGCCAGGAAACAATTCTCACTTCTGGTGAGTAATGTCTTTGTAGTTGGTACACATTGTCTTGCACAGGGCTTCTAATAATGTCTGGTTAAAGCACCGCTCACCGATAGGCTACTTTTCTCACTTTCCTCCTGTTCATCCCACTACTGTGTGTGGGTGGATAGAATGGGAAGTGGAACAGATCCGTACTTTGAAAACATCAATATTCTGGACTATTGAGTGTTTTCTGTAACATGCTTGCACTGAGCCCAGTTGGAGCACCCAGCAGAAATATACATTTTACCTTCTAATGCCAAGATCTAAGAGTTGGCAGGTTTTCATGTTAAGACCTGGTGTACATTTATTTGCTAAATGTTTTTAGAGAGGGTTGTTTTCTGCCTTTACAATGGAAAACATGCTGATGTCACTATATTTTAACAAGAGAATACATGACTGTTGCATATAGAGTTTGATAATTATTCAAAACAGACATTTCAAACACGCATCTCCTCATCAAGTCCGCCTCGGCTCTCCAGTCTGCTCACATTGATCGGCTTAACAAGATGAGCAGAATGACCGTTTGGATGATACACAGCATCCCCAGAACCACTACAGCAATAATGACGGCCGTCGTCCATGAGCTGTTGGGACCTGGGAGCTCTGGGATACCTGGGGGGTTGCCGTCCGTGACCTTTCTACGCTCGATGGCTTCGTAGTCGTGCTGCTCGTACACATCGTCACAGCATCGTGCTTCGCCGCCGTGCCGTTCTGAGCTCCCCCGGGTGACGCCCTGGCACTCGTTTCCCGGGTCAGGCGCCTTGTGCGGGTGCGTAGCGGTGGGCACCTCGTAGACGTTTTCGTGCTTCTCAGATTTGCGACCACGCGCGTTCTCTTGGTTGCCCTTTCGGGTCACTGCGTCAGCGCTCTTGTTCTTCGATCCAGGAGGCCCGGCTTGAGTGTCATGGGTGGGCACTTCGTAGGCCTTGTCATGGATCTCAAGGCCGTCACTTCTGTTGGTGGAACGAGTGGTCTGGCACATCTCCATGATCTGCTTCTTTGTCTGAGAGTGCTTCTGCGAGTTCTGTCTGAGGCTACCTATTTTGACCAGCTCATACCAGGAAGTGGAAAATATAAAACAAAGACTTGCTGTTGATGTAAGTTAAATATTACGTGAAATAGCTCCAGGCAAATTCAGTGAGAATGCCAAACAGACGTTTGCTGATTGGCATCTCCTGTTTACTCCCATATATAATCTGATCATGGCAAGAATGGTCAGGGTCTGAGCATATGACTTCCTGTTGTTTTATAAGGCAACATTGTGTCTGTTGGACTTTGAGGGTGCATTGGCTTAAACAGCGTAGGTGACATGGGGGCAGAAACAGCCAGATCCCTACCGCTCGTTTTCAGTTTGGTCCTTTTGCTCGTTCAGTCACGTACACTTTCACAAATCTCCTGCTTCCGCTAGGGTTTTGATGGGCCAATTGAATGTCTTGGGTTCTGTCGAAGCGGTTCTGGATCTCTGATACCCGGGGCAGTTGGTTGTGGGGTCGGTCGTCACCGTGGTGCCGCTCATTGTTTTCCTCCCCACCCAGACGTACGTGCTGATGCTGTACTCCACGCTGTCTCGCTCCCAGTACGACTTCAGCCTCCCCCAGGTGTCCTTCACCTCCACAGGCTACCACAAGCACGTCACCCTGACCTTCAACCCCAATGTGAGTGTCCTTTCATATCTGCAGCGCTAGCGTCTGTGTTGTTTGCCAACTGAAGGCAAGTCCCGTTTCTCTCGTTCCAGCGCAAAGTGCCTGACCAGGACATGGCCCAGGGATCGTACGCAGCCCTGCCCCTGACGCTCCTGCTCCTCCTGGCGGCCTACAACCACGACAAGGTGCGAGTCGGTCGCTCGGCGTCGCCGTCCAATCCCCAAGGTTTTTTTAAAAAGACGTGTCTTTTTACCTGCTGTGCGTCTCTCCGCCTCCCAGGTGATTCCTCTACTGCTGCAGCTGGTGAGTCGTCTCCAGGGGGCGCGGAGCCTCAGCCAGGCAGGCGCGGACAACGCCGCGCTGGACGAGGCTAAACGACAGGCCAAGAGGCAGAAGGCCCGGCGCACATGATTCCACCGACGAAGCGACTAGCATCTAAACTACCCTAACAGGAAACAACCAACACATTCAGCCTGACCCCATTCTCCGGCTCCAAAGTCACTACTTTCACCCAAGCCTGGTTCTTTATTGGACACAGATATACTGTACAATGCCATAACCAACCAACCACATCGAGGTCACCAGCTAGGGTTCCGCAGGTTCTGTAATGGGTTCTAGCCAACATTCTACAGAAGACAGGTGGTTAAATGTTTATTCTATGTGACTACTTTGTTTTTATAGGACACCCATTCTATGTAATTGTCTGCTGGGATCACATGCTAGCGAGGCCTCCAGCGAGTTGGTGAAGTCGATTTTTCGTGGTGTTTTTCTGGGGTCTGGGTAACTCTGGGATAACCATCCATCATGAAGGATTTATTACTCCCACTTTAAATGTGACTTGACTGTTTGCGACAAGTCATCTTGCGTGATGTGCAGTGGCATTCAATTTAAACCCAGCCAACTGTTCAAGTTGCTGAATGTGTCATGAGCTTCCTGGTGGGGAAACCTCAGGCCGCAGAATACATCCAAACATTATGGGCGTCACACAGCGGCCCACGGCCTGCTTCTTGGCCGCAGAGGATCTTATCGAAATCCACTCTATGGCGCCTTTCCAAATTAGCCCCAAGGTTGCCTTGTTCCTTCGCTTGAATCCATGACTGTTTTCTTGATAGTTGGGATTGTTGTTTGATATTGTTTTCAACTAACGGCCTACCTTTTAAAAAATACGTGTTTTTGTGTCCATGGGGTGCTGTTAGCATGCTAACTGTCAGATAGCATAGCTAACCAACACTTTCATTCACCGGTTTGAGTGTGTTCAAGTTGACTGGTGAAATTATATATAATTAGGAAAGTATTCCCACCCCTTCCCCTTCTCTGCATTTTGCTGTGTTATGGACTTAAAATTATTAAAAGATATTGCCTTCAGTCTACACTATATCTCATAATGACAAAGTAAGTATACGTTTTTAGAAATGTGAAATTATTGAAAATAATATCTGAAATATCTCCTGTATATTAGTATTGAGATCCACTGGTGGAAAGTTACAGGGCTTTAGCCATTTCTTTGACCCTCTGATGTTTCAAAAGGTCTTTGTAAGATATAAACATTTTTCATTTTTGAAGAATGGCCACAAATTTCCATAAGTGTGATTTTGCTTTATGGGGTATTGTGTAGATGGCAAAAGTTGAATTGAATCGATAAAAAATTAATCCCTAAAATGTGGAGAACGTGACAGAATCTGAATTGTGTCTGACGCCACTGTACAACACCTCAATAGGAGCAATTATCAAGGTATTATACCCAAAAGTCAACAAAGTGTCGTTACTGCTTGAAATCATTCCTGTTTTCCAGTGGGGAATAGATGTGTATCTTTTGTGACTGGCTTTTTGGACTGTTATTGTCATGTTTATATTTGGTTTCATCTGCGCTGTGGTAGTGTGAAGGAGGGTTGTCTTTCTGTATGTCTGGCAGTTGTCTCAGGTGGGGGGGTGGGGGGCGGTTGTGTACTGCAGTTTAGGTTGTTGGTTAAAAGGGTGTTTGTTAAATCATTAGAATAACAAGAAAATAATTAGGATTTTATTAGGGAGTTATAGGGGCCTATCTTGTTGATGTTTTTTTTAATTTATTAACTTTTTTGTCTTAACTGATATCAGTGACGAACAGCAGTGTGTATGATATAAAATGGTCTTTCATGGTGAGTTTGTCTTTTGTGAAAATAAGTTGTCAGATTTCTAAGTGTGAAGGTGAAATGAGCTGTTGTAAATGACAAGCATATACTACTTACATAATGTTTACAAATGCCATGCACCCTAGTTTTTGTCCTGGCCTCACAATGCAGTAATATGAGAGAAGATTATTATATGATTGTTATGATGGCTTAATGGGCATAAATAACTTAAGAAAATAGTGTTAATTGTTATAGGCTGAAATGCTGTTGAACCACCTGAATCCCAGCTTTGATTTGATTATTCTGTTCCATAAAGTCATGGCTACTTTGAAAGTGAAAGATTAGCAGACAAAAGGCTTTTTACAGAGTTGAAAGATGTTCCTTTTCCAATTACGGTAGGTTCTGGTTGGAGAAAGGGCAGTGGCTTGCCTGATTCTAATTTGTCAGAGCGACTCGCTCGGATTGAGGTGTGATCTGTGTGACATGAATGAGTAATAAAATCAGAAGAGTGCAATCTCTGGTCCTGTGTTGCTCAGTTGGAAGAACTGTGTTTAACCGTGCTTGTAACACCAGATCTCGAGTTTAATCCTGTTGGTTACCTGGAAATAATCACTTCGGATCAGGGTGCTAAATGGTATATATATATATATGCATTGATTCTCTGCAAACAAAAAGTGGTGAGAAACGTCATAGGGCTGCGCAACATTTGCCTGAATGTCCCCAGTTTAAAATAGTTCTGTATGATGTATATAATGTAAAATATGTTGTGGGTGGGGGCTGTTGTGTGGCGATCATGTCAGAGGGGGGCACTGTTGGGTAAGGAAACAAGCGTTTGATCAGATTGGTTGAGGCTTCTAAACCATTAGAATCACGTTCATTGCTGTGTTTGGCTGTCAGGCACGCTGACAAAGGGGAGCTGTAGTATCTGGTGACCTTGTCTACTCTACAGTGTAGGCACATCTAAATACATTGTATGATCTGATGTCATAAGCTTGTCCTATGTCCTTAGTCATGTGGCTGGTACTCAGGTACACAGATACAACAAGGAAGAAACACTATAAAGATATGTTATCCAAGTGGCCATGTGACCAGTGTAATTGCACAAAGCTTCTATACCACTTGATCTATCAGACTTTAATAACAAAAAAACAATATCTAGGTGTATTCAATACGTTTTTTGACCCTTGTGTCAAGTTAGGAAGGTATGCAGTGATTTCAAAGATAACCGGTTTTAGTTTCATCCCCATGCTGGTTTTTACTACTTCTGCTGCTCTTATCGTTGCTGCCAGTTCAGGATTTTGAAGTGGGCTGGTAGAACAGCATGTCTCTACCCCTACCACGACCCTCTTCCGTCCTTATCACTGTCCCAGCACGGCTGACCTCTCACCAGCTTACAGCTTCCCCACCGAGGTTAGAGTGGAAAGCCCTGGGTTCACAGAGTATTCCAATTATTTCACACACTTTGGCCAGACTTCATTGAGCTGGTGCGAGATGGCCTTGAAAGGCCAAACCAAATCTCTCCCATCTGGCACTCTGCGGGCTGGAGCAAATTCTCAATTGAAATACGGGACAGGTATTGATTACTATTTGGACCCAGGTCTGTCTGATACTCTCCTCGGTATTCTATCTCTATGGTCCTCTGTGTAAATGATGGCTGGTGTCTAAGAGCTCTCATCTCTCATCGCTCCAAACCAGGTTGTGTTCGCAATGGCACAGTATTCCCTAAAATAGGACACTACATTTCCCTGAGGAACCCATGATGGTCTGGTCAGAAGAAGTGTACTTCATGGGGAATAGGGTTCTATTTGGGTTGTCCATCCAGTCCACTGGGCTTTAATGGTGCGGTTGGACCAGACTGCTCTCTCCTCTGGACTACAGTAATTCCTCTCTGAAATACAACCTGTTAGAGATCCTGAGTCACTTAGTTCCCTCTGTCCAATTTTGGCTCCAATAGAATCATATTTCCTGTTCACCATACTTGAGCCTTGTGGCTCGACTGTGGTCACTTTGGTGTACTACATTTGGAAAAAGGTTTGGGGCACGTGTCTGGAGAAACCAACCACCTCTGGGTTAGGGCTGAAACCAACCACTTCTTGGTTAATGCTGAAACAAACAACCTCAGGGTTAATGCTAAAACCAACAACCTCTGGTTTAGTGCTGAAACAAACCACCTCTGGGTTAATGCCGAAAACTGTCACTTCTGGGTTTGTGCTAAATCTAATTAACACTAGGGTAATGATAAAACAAACCAACTCTGGGTTTGTGCTGAAACACACAGCTTCTGTGTTAATGCTGAAACAAACCACATCTGGGTTAATGCTGAAACACACAGCCTCCGGGTTAATGTTGGTCTAGTGCTAATAGTTAAAGCATCAGCCGCAATGGTGGTGAAATTACATTGTTATGTACAGTCCCCTCCAAAAGTATTGTAACGACAAGGCAAATTACTTTGTTTTTGATGGTCACTGAAGACATTTGGGTTAAAGATCCAAAGATGAGTATGAGACAAGAGTTCAGAATTTCAGCTTTAATTTCCTGGTATTCACATCTAGATGTGTTAAACAACTTAGGACATATCACCGTTTGTATTAGACCACAGCATTTTCGGTGAGCAAAAGTAATGGAACAAATAATCTTAAAGTAAATTACATTTAATATTTGGTGGCATAACCCTTACTTGCCTCAAGCCTGCGACCCATCAACATCTCCAAACTGTTGCATTCTTCATTTGTGATGCCATTCCAGGCTTTTACCGCAGCTTCTTTCAGTTCTTTGATTGTTTCGAGGTGTTTCTCCCTTTAGTCTCCTCTTAAGGAAGTGAAATGCATGCTCTATTGGGTTACGGTCAGATGATTGACTTGGCCAATGTAAAACCTTCCACTTTTTCCCCCTGATGAAGTCCTTTGTTTTGTTGGCAGTGTGCTTTGGGTCGTTGTCCTGCTGCATGATGAACTTCCTCCCGATCAGTTGCAATACATTTCTCTGTAAATTGGCAGACAAAATGTTTCTGTACATTTCTGAATTCATTCTGCTTCTACCATCATCAGTTACATCATCAATAAATATTAATGAGCCTGTTCTAGAAGCAGCCATGCACGCCCAAGCAATGACATTATCTCCACCATAAGCAGTTGCATCCTTTCTCCACACTTTGGCCTTTCCATCACTTTAGTAGAGATTAATCTTGGTCTCATCAGTCCATAAGATTGTGTTCCAGAACTTTTGCGGCTCATCTCTGTAATTTCAATCTGGCCTTCCGATTCTTACTGCTGATGAGTGGTTTGCATCTTGTGGCGTGGCCTCTACATTTCTGCTCTCTGAGTCCTCTTCAAACAGTGGATTGTGATACCTTCACCCCTGCACTGTGGAGGTCATTGGTGATCTCACTTATGTTTTGGGGGTTTTCTCACAATATTTCTGTCATCAACTACTGTTGTTTTCCTTGGCCGACCTGTTCGACATCTGTTGCTCAGTACACTAGTAGTTTCTTTCTTTTTCAGGACATTCTGAATTGTTGTGCTTGCTATGCCCAATGTTTGTCAAATGGCTCTGGTTGATTTTCCTACTTTTCTCAGCTTGACAATGGCTTGCTTTTCTCCCATAGACAGCTTTCTGGTTTTAATGTAGGTTTATCCTTGTTAACAAGAAATGCAGTCTTTATAGGTTTAAACCAAATATGGAAACTTAGACTAGTCGTGCAGAGCTATTTAATGTTTGAACAATCAACATAAAAGGCAACACCTGGGCAACAAGAAACATCTATCAGTTCCAATACTTTTGCTCACTTGAAAAATGTGTGGGTTCAAACAATGGGTGGTGTGTCTTGAGTTGTTTAACACATCTAGATGGAAATACCAGGAAATTGAAGTTGAAACTCTTGTCTCATATTCATCTTTTGATCTTAAACCCAAATGTCTTCAGTGAACACAAAAAACAAAGGAATTTGCCTTCTTCTTCCAATACTTTTGGTGGGGACTACGTCAATGGCAGCTCAGAACAGGATATGATCCGGGCCGATTTCACAATCACTCTTTCACAGGAAGTATAATTCTGGTATACGCTGCTGGTGTCGGTGAGTTCTGGTGATGTCATTGGATCAAGTCCATGGAACCTGAGAGGAACCCCTGATGTGGGTAGACGAAAGGGCACTGACTCGGTTCCACAAAGTAGAAAGTAAATGACACATTTAAATGTACGAGTAGACGTGGGATCTGTCATCGCGGGTCTTTTTGAACCCACGCTCTGTAATATTCTGCTCAGTGTGTTTTTGTTGCTTTGATTGAACTATCAAATGTTCTGCGTGTAAAGTCTCGTGGCATATGAAATAATGGCAGCGTTTATCTCCATTTGCGGCACATCCATTTGAACACAACTGCGTGGTGGCGAGTCTTTCTGAAGTGCCCTGGGTAAGTTGAACATCTGTCACACACATTACCTTTCTGTGTTTTGCCAAGGCATTACATGACACTGCCTGAAACAACTCTTACACACACACACAAACCTGTTCCTCGGACAGCCCCTATACCCGCTGTCACACTGCATCACGACCACTTGAAACACGCAACCCTGCTTGCGCCATCCAAATCCAGTCACCAGCTGGCTCACTCGCTGCCGCGCCCAGCCCCAGTCAGTCACAACGCGTTCACCAAGACGTGAGGCATTGAAAGGAACGGGGGGGGTGACACATTAATAATACCACAACAGTCACTTGACGAGAGAGCTGTGGAGAGCAGAGTGAAGTCGAGACATGGCCTGTGGTCCAAATGGCACCCTGTTCTCAGTGGCACGCTACATTCTGAAGGCATACCCTCCGCAGGGTGGAGGGGTGCCATTTGGAACGGGCACATTAAATATTCATAGAAGGATGATGGCAGACAGAGAGAACTTGTAGAGGTATTATCAGAGGAAGGAAAGTAATGGTATCTACTGGATGGATGACTGGATGGCTAGCTTAGAGTCTTAGAAGGGCAGAGGGAGCGAACGAGAAAGCGCGCGTGCGAATGTGCGCTCGGAGGCTGCACGACCTCTGTGCGGTCGGCGGCCACAAGATGCATCTGGTTTTCATGGCTGCATACCGTCTTTTGTTGTTATTCCATAAAGGTTTATACTGAACCCTTAGGTCAGTTACCCGGGAAACGACAGGTAGTTGAATGGCTTTGGAGAGGTCAGTTTGTTGGTTGGCTGGTGGGATGGGTTCCTCTTCCCTCTGATAGCTAACGTCCATAGCGGTTACAACACATATCACCCTCGCTGAAAGGTTTTCAAATATGACACTGCCCCATTTTGTCAGCTTTGGTTGGTTCCAAATAGAAAATCGAGCTTGGATCCCTTTACATATTTACTTGGGGATTTACCCCTGTTGGTTTAGTGCCATTAGTCCCTTGTCTGACCTATTTTGGGTGTGACACCCGTGCTTTTGAGCACAAACCTGAATTGTGTCCCACAGATGTTCAATCAGAATGTACTTTTACATAAAGGTAACCTGAGTGATCATATATTGGAACGTTAATATACTTTAATGTAACATCCAAAGTCCCCTGCGGAAACAGGACTGACCCTGTCACATAACCGTCTGTGAGCAGTGACTGCAACTTCCTGTAGTCGCCAAACAGGCTCATATGCCTGTCCCACTTTTCCATGCAGAACTGAATTTACTCTGTAACACGTTTTGGAGCATATCCTGCTCACTTTGGGACCGCAACATCTCAATCACAACGCAACCACCGTGATTCACCTTTGGTATGATGTCAGTGCTGTGGCATTCAGCTTTCGGTTTTCACCAGACATCACAGACCTATGGCTTCCTTTTGCCCTGAAACGCAAGGACCTGCTCCGGTGTTTCCTTTGCCGTTTTGGTTAGTCTGTGCATGCGCTCGGTTAGGCTCTGTGTGTGGATGACACAGAGCTAAGTGTCAGTCTAGATCAAGAGTACTCACCCAGATGAAAGCCAAAGCCCTCCTTTCCATGACTGATGTGGCGGGCATCCCAAATGGTCCCCTATTCAGCTGGCAGGAATTCATGGTGCTCTGGATGACGTAGCACACTATTGGCAGTGAGAGGGAGTCATTTGGGCGTCGAGTGAGCTGTGACCGTATACAGACTTTTGGGTCCTCTTGTGCATTGCTCATTGTCAGGCAAGACACATGTCACTTTCAGTGTTTTGCTATTTATCAGTTTCACAATGTAAAGGCACCATATGCCTATGCTAGCGACGGGTGGACAGTGCAGTGTGACGTCTGGGTATCTTTTCAATCTGACTGCCTTGCGGACACACCTGGCTGCTTTTCATCTGCCGGTCATTTAGGTGTAGCCCGTAAAGAAGGCATCCATTACCCACTGAGAGGTTCCTTTATCTCCGTCTCTCTCTCCGCCTTTGCTCTCTTCCCCGTGTGTCAACTCGTCCGTTTTGAGCCTGCTCAACTCTCCGGCCCACACAAACCCTCGCGTTTTCCCACCATCCTCGGCGTGCGATAGTCTGGCCGCTCCGGAGCCCACTGTGTCCGGTGAAAGAAACACCTGCACGCCCCCCTCTCCTCCGCATCCCCCACCCGGCCCCCCACACACACACTGTCTCCGCGCTCCTCTCCCATTATATCTCCTCTGGCGCAGGTGATGCCAACCATAGCACACAGCACCTCCGTCGCCCCGCCTCAGTGGCTCAGCTCTCCCAGATTCCTCTCCCCGTTCCCGGGGCCAGCCAGGTGGCCGCTGCCCTGTCGCCATTCTCCCCAGAACCCTCAGGCTCTGCTTGCTACACCCTGTTCCCCGTGCCCAGTCGGATCAGATAAGGGTTCAGTATAGCCCCACTCAGCCATGTGTGTGGGTGCCAATAAAAAGGCCCAACAGTCGTCCTGGCTGGTTGGGAGGTTGTCCAAAATTACACCCTATTACCTAAATAGTTCCCTAGGGGCTCTGGCTTGAGGGCTGAATGAGCCACATTCTCCTGCTCCCTAGAACGCTGTCTGGCTGGTTGTCTAGTGAGAAGGCTGGCTGTCTGACAGATCATAGACTCTCAGTGTCTACTAGCCTGGAATACCAAGCTCATAGAAATACCATGCCATAGAATATATTAACCTTGATCCCGGCAAAACGGTCTGGGTTCGGACTACAAATATAAAGCCGTGTAAACAGAAGTCGGCTTCGAGCTCTGGTCAGTCAAACCGGTCACGAGGAACGCTGCGTGAATTTGATTGCGAAACGATCTTTCATTTTTCAAAACGGGAAATGCGTATCTTGTTCTTACCCATTGGATATCTCAGCCGGTGTTTTTTGGTCCTTAGTTATCGGTTGAATTCAATGGAACGGACAAGCTTAAGGGACACCAGAACGGTCAATAGAACATCATCCAACAGGATTCCATTATCACATTCACCCCATCGCCGTAGCCAATCACGCTGGTGTATAATCAAAACATAAAGACTATCATGAGCTGTAATACAATTATCTAATACCAGTCATATTTCATTTGCTTTGGTGATAATCAAACAAGGAAGATGACGACCACCATTAAACATTTAAGGCTCATCTCCTCTCTCCATTTGTGTCTCTCTCTGTGTGTGCCCTCCCACTCTCGCTCTCTCTCTCTCTCTCTCGCTCTCTCCCCCTCTCTCACTCCACACACACATCCTCGCCCTTCACAGGCCATTGAGCATGGGTATATAATGGGTGATGATGGTATTGCGAGAAACAGCAACACATTGTGGTGCTTATGATTTGATGGGTATACCTTTTGTGATGAATTGAATTAATTAGTGGTTAGGAAAGAGGGATGAATATTCACGCGCACACGTACATTCATTCGTGTGTGTGTGTGTGTGTGTGTGTGTGTGTGAACCCCGCCGACCTCCGCTGTCACACACAACTGGCTGGTAATGATGATGTATTGGGGAGTGAGGGAACTTGAGGACACTGGCAGGCTAAAGGCTGGAGAAGGGTGGAAGCGTTGGTGTGGAAATGGTCTTCTTTGCGAGAGCGAGCACATTCGTATGTTAGTGTTTCTAGGATTCAGTGGCCGAATTGATAATGCCGCTGAAGTCCGGACACACCCTTGTCTGTCATTCTTTCGAATCCCTGGTCGTCCCTCTGTTGCTCTCCTTCTGCAACTGTGCCCGTATATCTCTCCATTCCACACCTACGTATATTCTATCTGTCTGTCTCTCCTTCATGCTACTCCATCCCTCATAGCGACTGGAGAATAACTTGGCCCAAACATGATACTATCTGCTCACAGCCATGTCTTCCTAGGTGCCAATACTTCTGGAGATAAATATCTATGTATATATCATACATATAAACATATAAATATGTATGTATATATCATATGTATATATATATATATATATATATGTATGTATGTATGTATGTATGTATGTATGTATGTATGTATGTATGTATGTATGTATGTATATGTGTATGTATGTATGTATATAT
>JACXGJ010012052.1:0-18660 GCA_016801105.1 Esox niger | reverse complement strand
CCCCCTCCCACCTCTTTCCCTTCCTCCATGTCTTACCGTTTTCTCTATTTCTCTTACCCCCTCCCACCTCTTTCCCTTCCTCCATGTCTTACCGTTTTCTCTATTTCTCTTACCCCCTCCCACCTCTTTCCCTTCCTCCATGTCTTACCGTTTTCTCTATTTCTCTCAATCTCTCTGTCTACTGTAATGTCCTTATGTTTGTATCCCTTCATTGCTATCTTATAATATCTCACTTTCAATTGATTGAATTGTTGGGTATGAACTTGTCTGAAAGCACTTTCCTGACCATGTTTCCACCTGATGTATTTGTGATTAATGCAAATATTGTATTTCTTTCCCTGAAAATTAGATGTCTAACTTTCCAGCCTGGTTGTTGGTTGCAGTCCCCCTCATCTTGGTGTGGGTTTGTAAAGCAATAGTTTATTGTGTATATAGATATGAGTGTGTGTGTGTGTGTGTGGATGAGATATATTCTGTATCTATATATTTTAATGTTTTTTGTATGTAAACTGAGTTATCAGTGTGTGAGCAGTCATATGTATGAATTGGCAGTTACTTATATAGATCTTACTGAGTTGCAGCATCTTTTACACATATTGTCTCCTCAGGTGATCTGTTCGTTTTCTCATCCTGAAATACAATACTCTGTTTCCCGTCTTTCTTTTTCAATATTTATCATCTTCCCTTTTCCCTACTCCCAGTGTCTCATCAGAAACTGTGCACTTTTAGTGTATGCAGTGCTTCAACAGCCCCCTCAGATAGATAAAGCCTCCTAGAATTCTGACCTCCAAATACTCCCCTATCACTCCAAATTGGGCATATGGTAGGAAACGCCTTGCCAAAGATGAGAATAGAAAAATGATAGGCATTGATTAAAGAATGATTACAGATAAAGGCTGCGCATAGACAAAGGATGCAAATAGATATAAGATGGGAATAGATACAGGATGAGCATAAATAAAAGACGGCTATACATGAAGGATGGGTATAGATAAAGGAAGGGCATACATAAAGGATGGGGATAAACTGTAGGTAAAGGACCGGTATACTGTAGGTAAAGAATGGGTATACTGTAGGTAAATGATGGGCATACATAATGGATGGGTATGGATAAAGCAAGGGCATATATTAAGGATGGGTATAGATAAAGGATGGGCATACATTAAGGATGGGTTTAGATAAAGGAAGGGCATACATAAAGGATGGGTATAGATAAAGGATGGGCATACATAATGGATGGGTATAGATAAAGGACTTGGCATATATATAGGATGGGTATGGATAAAGGATGGGCAAAGAAAAATGCTATTATAGTCCAGAGGTGGGCTTGAGACATACACATTTTGTTTTCTTTTCCTCTTCTAGCATAAGGAAATAAAAGTAGCACTAAATAGAGGGATTTACTTGTCGGATGCTGCATTTTATTTTCACTACACAGAGTGCCCTCAGAGAGATGCCTCCACAATATATCTATAGATTTTTCAAATCAAAGAAACTCCTTCTAACCGCCGATGACTAACACTTGACAGATGAATAGACTTCCTTCTCCACACAGTAAACTCAGGGCAGATGTGTGGGGTGTTTTGTCCACCTGGGTTGGCCAGAGAAAAAAACGAACAAAAAAGAAAGAACTTCATCTGACTGTTTTCCTGGACTTTATAAACAGGAAAGCAGGAAAACACATAAAAATTGAATGTTGTTGATTAAACAAACATGTTTTACTATGTCATGCTTGTTGTTTATAGATTTACATTCATTCCAGTATTCTAGGTTGCTCAGGACACTAAATGTACAAATTGCAAATCATGATGGGTACTATTATTATGCAAAATCCAACCCCTAAATATGATGGCATTTATTTGAGGACTGAAAAAGAGCTATGACGCCTAGACCATTTCAGCCCAAATCAGTGTTTCCCAGTCCCACCCTATTTCAGTCAATAGTTCTTACCGGTTCTCACGCTGAAGTGGTCTATTATGATGAGGTTATGCAAGGGATTCCCCATTTCACTGGGGGAGGGCTCTATCCCAAACCTGGGGGTGGAAGCCAACTAGCTACTACACCACCCTCAGGTTGGGCGAGGCATCTAGCTGCAGCCCTGCAGACTCGGCTGGCTAAAACTTGGCTGGCTAAAACTCCTTCTTCCGTTTCCAAATCGTACAGTACTAGCATTACATGTACATTACTAATACTATTAATGTACATGTAATATTCAGAGTCAATAACATTACAGAATGTTTAGTTTGGATAGCTGTAACATAGGAAACGGTTGTTTGTTTTATCTATTTGAAGTGATTATATAGATATTGATAGTGGGTTGAATAATTCTAATAGCTCAAACTAACATCTTGCCAGGCGGTCCAGATGCTACAACAAGGTGCTGCAGGAACAGGAAACTTTATGTACTCTGATCACATTGCAAAAAGACAAAGAATGTGCGACTGGTCCCCGATCGGTGGGAAAAAATTGCCGGAACCAACTGTACAAAATCTGAAAGGTTCCAAAAACAATAAGCATTGAAGGCAATCACCAAGCCAGATTCACCAGCCAGGCTCCATAAAGTGCATAGTGCTTTTAAATATATATATTTTTACCAGGTTAAAAGCACATACTCATCTGAGTTTATCTTGTGTGGCTTAGCCTGTTTGTGTGAATTTGGAGAACTGCCGGTAAAAGTTCTATTGTGGAAGCTCTTGGTTGCTATCATGGCAGCTGCAGGTCGCAAAATCCTTTACTGATTGAATGGGGATAATTAATCCCCTGCTCTAAGGCTGCATTAACACAGTCCATATCAGAGATTTTTCTAGAAAGTTTTGTTTAGACCAATCAGATCTGCTCTTTCGCCGATAAAAGAATGAAATGGCTCTGTTTCCACATTTTCTGGAAACTGAGTTGTGTTGCCAAATGAACAGAGAAAACCTGCAAACTACTTAACCCTAAATTGCTCAACAATGAGGCATAACCTTTTGTAGCAGATGAAATGATATGGCCGAGCACCATTTCCTACCTCCTCCTGACTTGAGAGAAGAAACAAACGACTGATTGTTTCACTTCTACACTGTTTAACCAACCAATCAAATGAGGAGTTACAGTAGGTCATGAGTGTGCGTTTAAAATAACACATGCACAGAACGTGGTCCAGATCCTGAGCTTCAAGTGGGAGGGAGGTAAAGGCCATGAAATAATTTAGCTGCTCCTGTGAACACATTCACAAAAATGTATTGCAGATCAGTAGCACATTTTAAGCTGCACAATGTTTTGTTTTGCTGTCTACACTGACTTCTGTACAAGTATATCTGCTTCAGATTTCTTAGTACTTAGCCCTAATTTACAAAAGCAAACAATATATTATTAAGCTATTTAAACAATATATTATTAAGCTATCCTGCGTGAAATGCTATTATATTGTTATCCTGCGTGAAATGCTATTATATTGTTATCCTTCTGAAATGTATGAAGCATGTACAAATATTATATTGTTAATGAAGGACAACTAAACAATACTGCATGCATGCAAACTGAATAGTGTATGTCCATATAAAAACAAAATGGTGACGAGTCAGGATACTCCAGTGACATTGACAGTTAATTAATATTGTATAAGCAATGGGATTAATTACAGTATCTCTCGTCCTCTTTGTCCTCTCTCCCAGACTCCAGGTGCCAGCACATCACTGGAGGGTACGTCTTGTTGGAAACACAATATTGCTTCATATCAAACACTGTTTTCATCCTATTGTCTGTGTGTGTGTGTGTGTGTGTGTGTGTGTGTGTGTCTGCTGCGGGCACAGCATAATTATAACTGAGAAGTGAAACGTGACAAACAGGAACCTGCAATACGCAAGTCTTATTCACCCATAAGGTCATATCTCCATTACATCGTTTTTTTAACACTATAGTGATCTCAGAAGTGTGATGTTAAATTAAACCAGTCATCTTTTGGGATGGTGTTTAATGGACAAGTTGCTGTCAGTTCCACCATTTTGAACTACGGCATTAAAAAAGCTACAAAGATATAGTAAAGCATTTCTAATGGATTTGAAAATACCAAAGTAATTAGAGAATCACATTATTGGTGTTTAATAAAGGTTTACTAATGTATGCATAAGATTTTACTGATAGCTTTACAATGTAGTCTAAATACATACAAAGTTAGACGGTCAACAATCAAGCAATGTTTTCATAACTAATATCTGATTATGAATTTAGATACAAAGTAAGGCTCTAGGCCTTGCCTCCATCAAATGACTACATTGCAGAATGCAATGTGCCCTGTGGATATGTTTGAAGGTGATTCATGGTAAACTGTATGGGGTTATATATCCAGGGTTGTTTTTTCTTACTCTGGTGTTTTGAAAAAACATCTGAAGGGGAAATAGCTGAGAATACAGTTCTGTGGGTTTGTGAGTGAGTCAGTGTTGTGACGTTTCTTTACTCCATAGTCAAATCAGATATTGTGTCTAAGCAAAGTAGGCTTTTAGTATGTCAATATGAATTATTAACTAATAATTTACTAATGTTAAAAGCTTTGGAACAACTAGAATACAGTTTAATATTTTAATTATATTAATAATGTAATCTGGTTTGAATTTAAAATAAGAACAAATGTTTTTAGATAATACAGGGATACATTCACATACAGTTTTGTGTCTTTATTTCTCGAATGCCCTCAAGTTACTTGTAAGATGAATCAGTCTTGACTAAAATGGCCGATTAGAACAAGAAATGATAATGCCGCCTTCTGCAAAATGTCAACTAAATAAAATGTATTCCTATGCATACTAAGAGCTATTATCTCTCCCATGTGCAAACCATACACTGACACTGGCCCACTTTTGGAAAGCGACTTCCTCATCCATCACAACTTGGCATGACAGAAGACCATGGCACAAGAAGGGAAAGCAGCAAGGACCCGCCTGTAAAGTGTAACCTCTGACCCCCTGTTTGCTTTTTCAACACTGATTCATAAGCAGCTACGCATGTTAGTCTAAAACGGTGATCCATCAATGCCATGATCAGGACTGGGAAAAACACCCATCACTGTGTCTTGATGAGCCCACAATGAGCCGCTCGATTGTTGAGATCAGTGTGGTGTTCAGTTTGGTGGTGATCCACATTGTCGATCCAGTGTGTCCAGCTACATGTGGGTATTATACGAACAAGTTTAACACATTTTATCTTGGCATTGGTCTTACATAGTCAGGTAGCATTTGACATACCCTTGAAAAATGCCAACAAATTAAAACAGACCACTAAGATTGTTCCCATTCCAAAGAAAGCTAAAGGAAATGTTAAACACCACATACATGACTGTGTTCTATAGACTCTGTAACGCTGTTCAGAGAGGTTGCAGGCCGCAGGGGCAGAGCCGGCTTTAAGAAAGGTTCTTTAGTCCGCATGCTTTGCTTAGAAGACACGAAACAGGAATGACACAAAAACACAAATGTCAGTTTCAAACAATGACGGACAAGAAACACTAGGGCAGGCGGAACTTAAAAAAGTATTTGATCCCCTGCTGAATTTGTACGTCTGCTCACTGACAAAGAAATTATCCGTCTATAATTTTAATGGTAGGTTCATAGACAGATAACTTCTTTGTCTGTGGGCACACATATAAAATCAGCAGGGGATCAAATACTTTCCCCCCCTCACTGTAGTATCAAAACAAGAACCCCATAATCAATCAATTGCATTCATGTAACGCTAAAATAGTCACATTTTTTAATTTTTCTAAGATCTTTCTATGACATTTCTGTATTATAAATGTTTTATTCAAATATTTTGAGTTACTGGATACTTTATTTCCATAAGCTGTAAGATGTAATAATCAGGTTTGAAACAAAAAAAGCTTCAAATATTTACTTGGTCTAAACTATTTAAATATTTAACTAGAAAACATTTCATTTTTACCATGATATAATTTTCTTTTGAGATGCACCTGTAGTATGTTTTCCTTTAACTTGTATGATGTTCCATCAACTTGCAGCATTGCTGTGGCGGTGAGCTGACGGACTGCTCCGTCATCTCCCGCTTTTCCTAGGTCTCAACAGTCATGAACTCATCCCGGTCCCCTTCATTTGTCATGTCTTCAATCATTGTTCACACCAGGTCCGAATCAAGCCATTAGTATGTGTTTAAAAGTATCTCCTCTGCTCCCCTCAGTTGTTAGTCATTGTTCCATGTTGCAGTGTGTCCTAATGTAAGTGGTGAGTGTGCTTTCTTTGTGTTTACTTTCAGTTAGTAGTTTTGCCCCAGTACTCTGTGTTTTCTGTTCTGTTGTTTTGTCTTTGTTTATATTGAAGAGTACACCGACTGCTACCCATGCCTGCACCTGGTCCGTTTCACCCCAAAACATCGCAATGTGACAATTGCATAAGCACAGATATTAAATGTTTTCATCTGATTGCTAAACAGGTTATTCTACTGACTCAAAACATGGTTAAAACCTCAATTAGAAGTCCTTAACTTATTGCTGCTTCTATCATTTTGTTTTTTGCACAGCTCCATCCAAAAACAGAGGAACTGCTTTGTTCTTGTTTAACCCGCAAACGGTCCCTGTAAATGCATTTAGTCACTGGGAACTGGATTGGCTTTCCAATGTCACACTAAGAGGGTGCAAGGATTCTGCAACTCCCTACATACCATCAGAAGTAAATAATCCTTTAGAGGTATCATTTGACATAATGCAGTAATCAATTTGTCTTTCTATTGCCCTTCCAATGAAACCTTGGGCTTCGAACACTTAACAAATTGCTTGGCCAAGCATTATGTGTGTTAGTTTGATAAACAAAACCCTGTTCCAGTCATTGTACCCGTCGATCTCTTCCTCCTCTCCTTAGGTATTGATGTGCAATAGCAATACAAGACTGTAATGAGATATTCAAACCTATCTGTATCATCCATCAGTATTCAGAAATGAATTAAGGCAAGGAATAAATAAACTGAAGATACTTCTTTTAGTACTTACATAGATACCAATAATGAGACATGTTAATAAGAAAAACATGTATTTCTTTTTCCTTAAACAATTATATATCAAATTAATGTTGCATTTCCAGATTTGCTTTGTGAATCTATCTGAACAATTAAAATGTTTTAGCCTTTTTAGCTCACTTTACCTTGGGGAGGGATATGGGTGAAAATGGTGTCAATAGATGAGCGTAATAATAGATAATAGGCTGGCTCTAATAATAGATAATAGATAATAATAGAATAATAAAGAATAGAAATAAGATCCGGAGGCCCTGGTGCAAATCTGAGCAAGAAGACATATACAGATGCCATACAGGTCCTTTACTGTCAGTTTCATTAAATAGTACCCACAAAAAACCCTCTCAATGTCAACAGTGAAGGACGCTGGCCTACTCTGCAGGGTTGCAAAGACCTGGCCAAAGAAAGAAATATTCAGATGATCAAAAGAACAGAGACCCTGAACAGGAATAATGAAAAAAGGTATTATGGACAGCTGAATCTAAGCTTGAGGTGTTCTGATCACAAAGAAAAACATTTGTGAGACGCAGGCCAAATGAAAAGAAACATCTGTCAAACATGGTGGAGGCAATATGATGATCTGGGGGTGTTTTGCTGTTGGTAAAGTGGGAGATTTGTACAGGGTAAAAGGGATTTTAACGAAGGAATGCTATCACTCCATTTTGCAATGCCATGCCATGCCTTGTGGATTGCCCTTGATTGGCACCAATTTCCTCAGACATCAGGACAATGACCCAAAGCACAGCTCCAAACTATGCAAGAACTATGAAGGGAAGAAGTACTCGGCTGGTATTCTAAACCCTATTGAGTTGTTGTGGGAGTAAGTGCCCATTAAGAAAATCCAAGTTGTGGGAGGTGCTCAAGGAAGCATGTGGCGAAACCTCTTCAGATTACCTAAACAAATAGACAACTAGAACACCAAAGGTCTGGAAGGCAGTAATGGCCACTTATGGAGGATTTTTGATGAAAGCAAAGTTATAAGGACACAATTATTATTAAAATTACAAATATTTTTTTCTAACCTTGTCAATGACAATACTTACTATCCATTTTGTTATATTTCTTATTCAAACTGGTTCAATGTATGTTTTCATGGAAACAAGGACATTCTTAAGTGACCACAAACTTTTGAATGGTAGTGTATCTTTGAGTTTTATATTCAAAATAAACAGTGAATTATAAGCTTAACTGATGATATAAAACATTTTAAAAAGACAGCATCCGGACTGAAACTTGTTTTGATGCAAAGGGAAAAGACTAACTTCCCCTTCAAAGACTGATAAAATTTTCATGTTCCTTCATGTGGTGTACAATTTCATGTGAACTGAGACTGAGTGAACTAAATAGGAGAAAGGTCGGTTTTTGGAACAGTGGTCTTTACCACCCTCTAGTGATAGTTATTATTTTTTACACAATGCTGGTTCTGCCTTTCTGCAGTCATCTTAAATACGATACAATATAGTTTCAGTTACAGGTGAAGCAATAATGAAACTGAGCAAAATTTGATGTATATTATTTTTTCCTGAAGTCACTGGTTATCTATATTCTTTGAAAATATAATAAAAAAACACCAAATC
Source organism: Esox niger (assembly GCA_016801105.1). Lineage (NCBI taxonomy): Eukaryota > Metazoa > Chordata > Actinopteri > Esociformes > Esocidae > Esox > Esox niger. Next base: position 10,093 of record JACXGJ010012052.1, on the reverse strand, counting down.
AATCCCAGTGATGTACAAAGTTTATTTTTCTTTTGACTTTGAGGAAGTGTGAATGCAGATACATACAGTAGCTACAGATATTACCAATGTAAAAGCTGTGGTAATTTCATTGGGTTGTACAAAACATGCTGGGAAACGTATTTGTATTTCGACAGTTAATATAGAATTTTTACCATCAATTGTGAACACCTTCTGGATCAATGATGTAATGGCATCAACAAAAATACAAAATTGATGATTCTGACACCAGTAATAATACTTGTGTCCCAGAAAAGTAGTTAAGGCTTCATGATGGACTTCTGATGCTACTAAACCAACTACTACTTTTGCTGTCTTCATTTGAACTTAAAAAATAAGAACAACAAATAGCCAATGTGAGAGATAAGGTGCATTGGGGTTACATTCAAATGCATGTTTTTCTTTCTCATTCAGTGCTTATAAAATTATAACTAGTTGTGTGTGCATATTGTTGGAATTCTGATAAACTCCATGACAAATTATGAAAACTTGCAAGCAAGACTGCATTGACAGAAATGTTCAGAGCTCCCAGACCCAAACTTTAAGGTGAGGATATTTAATTTAAAGTGAGTCATGCATTGTTGCTTGGTTTTATTTTCCTGTTGTTCCCTCTAAGTTAATCTTGTTAATCATCTGTAAAGGACAATGCTTAAGGAATGTCTTTTATTTTAGTACATATTTGCCAGTCATACCTTTTTTCTACCTACAGCAGTTATTCAAATGTACATGCCATGCAGTTAATTGGTTTGTTAAATTCAAATTGAACTAGGTATTTAACAGAAACCAGTGTAAGATAGTGTTGCTGAAAAACTAAACAGTATAAAGCATACCGAGTAGCCGTTTTAGTTTTATAACTACTCTGAAATGTTGCTATCAGACTAATTTAATCTTGTTGATGAAAGTCAAGTCTTTCACATCATTTACAAAAAATAGTGTAGAACAATGTTTATTTCTGACTTCACGGCTCTCATTAAGGCATGCTTTTCTAGGAGTCAGCTCTTTGGTTTAGACCATATGCTTCAGGAGGGTGGAGCGGCTGCAACTATTCTCCTCCATTTAGGTTTTTTGCAATAATGTTTTCTGTCAAGAACTACAGTAGCTTACATAAACTACAGCACACAATACATCAACATGTTATAGTTTGGCCTTTAGAATTGTTTACCGACAAAACATAATGAATACATTTTAAATGAATGCATTGTGTCATGTGATAATAAAGGCAGTGATTGTTTTTGAAGGCTCATCATGAGGACTATTGGACTATTATATTCACAAATCAGTAGGTCCAACATATTTTGGTCCAGAGAAATTACTGTGAGTGCTCAGAAAACAGGAGAATTATACATTTCAGTTAAAACTAAAATTCTCAAATTTACCATTCAGGTGATTGGACACTCATCCCCCAAAAAACTTGGGCAATACCTTGATGTCCTACACATAATCATACAAGATTCAACTAGACCGTTTTTTGTTTGTGAACGTATCAGTGAAAAGCAATTGATCTAGGTTGTGTTCCCCTGCTCAGACATTCCATGCATCAACCAATGGTTGCATGCCATGTAATTGACTGTGTCATTGTTTGAAGTTACTAAATTATTACATATGATCTCATTCACCGAAATTGAAAAAAGCCCATGTAAATAAAAGCCTGTTCAGCAATGCCTGGGCAAAAGAATGTGCCTACAATTTGTAACTGTGTCTCAGCTTGACTACGGAACATCTAATTGATCACCATGTACTTTAATCCGTCCCAAATCATACTAGAGGCCAGTCCTTCCAGACCTGGCTTACTTGAGGGGCGGCCAGACTCTGTCTCCATACCCCCCCGCCCCCTCACCGCTGAAGGAAAGGGGCGAAGGGGCGCCGGGGGTGTACAGGTCAGAGTCTGTGTCTGATTCGCCCTCAGCAATGAAGGGTCTAACCCTGGCGCAGAGAGATGCCCCTGCCCCAGTGTCCGCTACCGCCCCTGCCGCCCCGCTGAAGAAGGATGCCCCAAAGAAGTCCTCCTTGGCCTGGGAGATACTGAACCCGCTAAAGGAGCGCTCCAGCTCCTCATGGTCAACCGACGGGATGGACAGAGATGTGTCGCTGTCTGCGGCGGCCGGTGGGGCCACGTCCAGCTGACGCCTCTGCCTTCTGTTGCGCTTCCTGCCCTGGAATGAGCCCTCCCGGCTGCTGCCCTCCCCCGTCACGGAGGCAGAGCGCTCATGGATGGGCGGGGGAGGTGGTGGTAGGCGGAACAAGGACGGGGAGTGCTCCCCGCTGCCACCACCGACCGGCGACGGGGTGTTGGCCACGCTGCTGTTCCAGGCCGGCTGGCTAAGGGGGTGCTGCAGCTGGTGCTCCCAGGAGGTACAGGGACGGCTGCGGCTGCCGGAGGGCGTCCCTAAAGACCTCGGTTCGGGGGACTTCTTTTTCTCCGCGGATCCAGTGGAGCGGAGGATCTCAGTGGCCGAGCAGCTCTTCTCCTCTTTCTCCTCTTTCACTTTCTTTTCCGCCTCCGTCTTTTCCTTTTCCTCCTTGCTCTCCTCTGGGCTGACGTACGGAGGCGCTGGGTAGGCTTCCTTGGAATTGAAAAAGGCCTCGGTCTCAGAGCGTGGAATCCCCATGCGCTGCACGTACACATTGACCAGGAAATCTAGCTTCCTGTCCATGGAGCCCACCTGCAGGAATAGTGCAACTTTTACATGATGTGGCTTTCTTTTCTAAATGGTAATAATTAGGATTTGGGGAGTGTAATCTCTACAGATTATTGCATTGTTGTTTGACACAACAACGTTGGCGCATCAAAATTTTTCATAGTTAGGATAAGAAAAGATCAGAAGAACACCTGCCCTACCCGTTTCTCCACTTTCACCAGACGTCCCATCATGCTTGGGTCGTCATCCTCTTTCTCCCCATCACCGCCACTTTTGGCACCTTTTTCTGGAGGACCTTTACCAACAATCTGGTCCACTCTGGTATTTAGAGAAAACGATAGAGGATAAAACATTGCTTTTAATCAAAGAGTCAAAGAGATCTTTTTAGTTCAAATAAATAGACTGACATCACAATGTAAACCTCAGCTCACAAATGATTAGCAGGCATATCAACGGTAAGATGTGAAATTACTATGTAATTGGTACAGTGGAAATGTTATTTGATGCTGAATGTGTGTTTCATCTTGGAAGTTATGAATTCCCTCCTCATCATTCTCGATTGAGACAACAAGAACAACAAAATGAGAAGACGGCATCACACTGCATGTTTAACTGTGATTATTGTCTGTGTTCACTTTCACTCCCCATGTTAGATCAGATTCTAACATAATAATTTCACCCAATTGTTAGATTTTTTGGGCTACAAACTAATGACTAACCTCAGTTACACACAATTGATTATTAGGTGCAGGAACAATGCCGTGTTGGAATATATTTTCTGAGGTACTCATATTCTTCAAATGAGCTGTATAAAGAAGGTCAATTCTTGTTGTATTTTAAAATAGAGATTAAGAGAGCAGGGAAGATAACATCTTCTATGATATCAATTTATATCACAGAACTAATACCTTATATGATGTGCAAACTGAATAATAATAAATTATAAATAATAAATTAAAGTTAGTGTCTTTGAAACATCTAGTACTATTTGCCGATTTCAAGGTGCAGTTTCTGTCTAAAACTCGATTGACATAGCCCCTCATTAAATCATGTTTACTATGTTCACACTGTTGTCACTAGTTATGCACACTCTCAGCCCTTGGGTGATATTTTATCGTGGATTAAGAATGTTTGCAGGCACTCGCCATTAAACCGACCATGCAGTTGTGTGTATGGTATCACAATGGTATGAATCTGTGTTTTTTGAAGTTTCAACTTCATTGACCACCCAGAACAATGACTTAGCATTCGCTAGCTAACTAAGAGAGGGAAATTGTTGACAAGGAAGAGATGGGGAGTGATGTGAAGTCTGACTCTATTTATTGACTCTGACCTTCTCATTTGCAAAGCATCTTGTGTTCCTATACATGCACTGCTTCAATTCATGAATTTGGACAATGCTAATAATGCTATTTCCAGTCTATGAAAAATTACTCAATTGGTCTTTAAGAACAACTGAGGGTAAGCATAATAAGATGTGAATCTAGGTCCAACTATTGCTCATATAAGTGATCTCTTACACACTGATAAGGGATTAGTCCTGGTCTTAAACTTAACAACAACAATAATGTGTTTGCTATAAATTTACAAATATTTATAACTGACTTTGTTCCAAGAAAGGAATGAAACTCTTCATGGATAAATGTTAGCTTACTATACTGCATTTATTTGGTGAGGCATCAATTTCAGACAGGCATCGACAGCCATGCTAGTGTGAAATTAGGTCCCATCGTTCTTGGGTGCCAAATTTACATTTGCTGTGCTGAATGAAAAAGCAACCTCTGTGCTTACTGAGACAGATATTACTAAAGTCTGGCTTATTTTATTGGAGGAGGTACCGTAGTTAAGTTTCTGTAATTAAATTGAATGAGTGAAGTCAGAGAAACTGGAAATACACATTATGATACAATATTTGTATACAGCAAAATGAAACTATATAAAAATTTGGTATAATTGTTTTTGACAATCGCACCCTAATCGAAAATGATCTGGACCTTCTAGCATTTCCCAGCCAGTCAAAACCCCTTAAGGAACCTAATGGGAACATGTCCTTATGATGTCCCGTTTGCAGTGCAGGTTGTTTAAACAGAAATGTATACCAGCGGTTTAAACATGTAAAAGAAATGTTGTGCCATAAAGATTAACAGTTTTTAATTTGCTAAATGTTTTGAAAGGTGTGGTAAATGTGTTGTCAGCATTCATTCCAGAGGGGGGCATTCAGCATGGGGCCAATGTGAGTTTAGTGATGTATTACATCACGCGTGATTCCTGTCACACAAGAAAGTACCCAAGGAAAGATGGTGTCAAATCTGTAGGTAATACTCTCCCAGACTAAATAAGACTAGATTGCGAGGATTGGCTATTCAGTTACAGGCCCTGAGGGCCAAAATACTTGATAGCTAGGCCTACATTCATTCCTTAGGCAATGTAACCTCAGCGTTCACTTTTTTTGCTTGAATAAGGAAAATGTATTTAGTCCTGGAACAGGAGGTTAAATTGATGGATTGGTTTAATTAACCAATCTGTAAATTATTGATGAATTATCTACCATGTTAGACCTTCTCTAAACCCTGCTTTGACACTGGGAATTGAAAATCCCTGCTGAAATGTATGTGTTCTGATTAAAGCCTGGTGGGTCAGTGGATGTTTGATTCAGACTTGCCACCTAGGTTCAGATATTTGTCTTCTTATTGATGTATTCATTCATTCAGGTACATTCAAGGTTGGCTGTAATTGAAAGGAGGATGTGAATGGATTTGTGAAGGTAGTAATGGGATGGTCTTGCCTGGACTGAAGTTGCTTAATCCGACTGAGCATGTCCAAGTGGCCTGCAGAGTATTGTTCAATCACATCCATGACGTCATATGGCCGTAGACTCTCCTTAAATCTCCTCTTTGACACCAGAAACCTCATGATGCTGAAGGAGACATTTCTGATTTTAATTATTGGCCCTCTTGGTGAATGTGAATAAAAGAGGCTTGGAAATTCATGCAATTGTTGTTCATTAGCTTTAAATTACTCTAGAAATATTTGAAAAGTCTAACCTTCAGTTGAGGTAAAGAGATTCAAGGGAAAAAAATCTCCCCCAAAATAATGTCATAATTAGTGGCACCCATTGAAAAAAAAGTGAACCAAATATAATAGGATTATCTTACTGTTAATATACAGTCATTTGAAAATGTAAGTACTCCTGCTGGAAAGTAGAATTTTGTTACATAAGTGGACACATTTGAGCAAAATTCTAACCACATTCATTGATAAAGGAAACCCAATTTTACAAATAACACAAAAAATGAAACCACTTATGCAAGTAACATTTACAGAAATACAATTACCTGATGTGAAAACAATTAGTACACCCCTACCTTTACCTTAAAATGCTACAATCAGATGCACCAAAACATGTGCAAATGATTACAAAACAAGAAACCAGTTAAGCCTAGTTCATCTGTTGGTGCAGTTTGTCCATCGCAATATAAACTTAAACAGTTTTACTAACCAACAACAGGTATAACACAACATCTACATTCAACAGGATCACAATACCAAATTCAACATGTTCAATTATAAAGAGATTACTGTAGATGGCTAGCTAATAGCTATATAGTACTTATACAATACTTGTACAATAACAATAATGACTTTGAAATGGTTGGTCCAGTTTGTCCATCTCAATATAAACTTTTTATTTATATTATTAGAATGTAGCTACTTAAGCTTTAAGCAACGTTTTATCTGGCTGTTTGGACCGTGGCAAGAATCGAACACCAGGATCGAACTGCCACTCAGTCAACCGGGCTAGGATGGAACTGTTCCTGTCTCTAACCACTATTCTATTTAACAGTGGTGAGTCAGTCTGTCTGTCTGTCTGTTTTTCATATAAGTGTATTCATTTCCAATTCATAAAATGTGAATTTGTTTAAAAGGTTCTCAGAATAAAATCACATTGAGTTGAGTTAATGTATCTAAGCTTACAAAGAAATTTTTTTCTTAATGAAGTCAATTTAAAATCTCTTACATTATTGCCCTAATTGTGACCTTCAACCCAGGAGATAAATCTTGAAGGAATTCACAGTGGCAGCTCTTATCGTCCCCAATGTCTTCCCCTGGCAGGCAAGCCTCTATGGAACAAACAGAAGGACACCACATCAACGAAAATGTCAAAGATTCAACTGCTTCCTCCCACACATATTCTCACTTTGTTATTATGTCCACATTAAGCCAGGCAAAGTTGGTGCATAGCCGTCACTTTCAACTGTGCAGTGGAAGTAGAAGTACTTTCAGCAAACCATAGCATTGGTGGAATTCAACGGTAGTGATTTGGAGTTTTAATATAATGCAGGAATCCAGGGATATACTCAATGTATCTATACAGCCGAAGTCAAGAAAGCTTTGTGATTGTCATCTCCGTCCACCACCAATGATTCAAATTGGCCATGCATTATTTTCAGTTCTAGATGTAGTTAATCATCTCAAAAGTAATTTCAATACAGCATTTACATGCACACTAATAATTTGAAGTACAAAGTAATTATCGCAGTAGATCCTTATGGCAAAGGTCATCATGTAAATACTTGTATTTAATAATCAAAGAACAACTGGAGGCCATACTCATGAACTTTTGCTAAAACCAATTGTTCAAATCAATGATATGTTTCTAGTGGACTACAAGCTGAGGAGAGACTTAAACATTTATGATAACTAACTCCTTATCAGCCAATTAAAATTGTCTTCTGTTTTACCTCTACCTACTCTATACCTTACTGCAAATACCCTTTATCTCATGCTCACCTTTTTACTGTGTTGTACATCATCTTTGATTTGTAAGTAGTGTTGCTCTACTGTCTTAATGTTGTGTTTAACATTAGAATATAGCTTACAGTGAAGTATATTTCTAATGCTGCTTTGTGGGAAAAAGGTCAGCTAATTTTCAAAAGGTGATTTATACTTTTAGGCCCATATAGGCTAGTGCGAGTCACATTTCTAGCTTATACAGATAAATGGGCTTAGTGTTTCAAGTGCTAATAAATGTGCATAAGTCCAATTGTCACTCAGCTACCCATTATTAATTAGGTTTTGCTTGAACATTTCTTTGATTTGTGACAAACTTTTGCAAAAATTGAGAAAATCTGAAATGGATAAGTTCAACTGGATGGTGGCCAGTATTATTGGATACTGTTTATAGAGTCTGACTAGTAGCTTTGTTCTTTATATATAGTAGGTATATATAATTATCTAATTTTGGCCTTTGAGAACACCTGTGAAGGTAGCAATGTCAAAACAATGGTTTTAGCTAAATTTCACCAACATAGAACATGTTTATCTGGATATTCTTTTGAATTATTAGTTCATGCCTCTTAACAGATTAATGCGAGTTCCATCAGAGATATGCAAATCAGTCAGCACTAGCAGCCTCTTATATGCGAGAGAAGTGAGTTCAGAAACACTTAAAGTATGCATTCAAGACATTGTTGTCATTCACATATTATGTCAACACTCCCAATCAAACATTTATTTTGATAGCAGATTTTCAGCATTTATCATAGACCTATTTGATGGCCTAATTTCAGATCAAAATTATTAGGGTTTCTGCTATTTTATAGCATAATGTTATTATATTTCTTTGACTATTCACAATGATAATATTATTGTGTGCATGTAATAGTCCTTGGTCTGTTCTGTACTTTAGTGCATACTACAGTACATTTTGGTCTATATTTGGTAAGGAGTTGAGCACATTATATAAATAAAATAATGGAGAGCACATTACGTTTCTTCATGCATGTTAAATGAGGACATGCTGAATGTGTGGCTATTAGAAGTTACTAGGTTATAATTTGCTTGCCTGACTAAAAAAATACATTTTCTTCTAATCTACATTCACTACATGTGGTGACATCAGAATGATGGCTGTTAAACAGGACATAGTCATCAGCGATTTAATCATCTGTAAACAATTTCAACCTCGAGCACATTTTCAAAATGCTGCTTTACTCACGTGTGCTCTGGATCTGGCCCAACCCACTTAGTAGCCAGGAAAATATTTTGCTCTGTTGGTAACACTTAACTTGAATCCTCAGCTCATTCTGCCTCGTAACTTGGAATGATAATTGATTTAAAAGTTGTAAAAATCAGTGAGAACTACTTATTGCATATGCTTATATTGCATGACTCCTGTCAAAAAAGCAGTATCAAATTTTTTGTGATTTCTTTTCCAGACACAAAGAAAATAATTGAAAGAAATGTTCATTTTATATTGAGTTTTTTTGCGAAATAAATCAAAGCATATGTTATTATGTATCTAGTATAGTACTTGGAATCTAACAATAGCAAATATAAAAGTTCACTGCTGATATCTAATTAGCTTTGTGTCACAACACTTGGCAAATATCCAAAGTTAACGACTATAGATATTATGCTTATATAATACTCATGTGTAACTGAATGTTTTGTCTTGCAATTGTTATACTTTTGGCAAGTCATCATTGTAAAGGAGAATTGGTTCTCATTCGACTTACCTGGTAAAATAAAGATTAAATGAACCAAATACTCCTAGGACTGTCCCCAAAGAAATTTGAAAGACTTTTATGGGAAATTGTTTCATGGACCCCTGAAGGTTTTTGATTACTGCTTGGTCCCCTCCTCCTAATCATCTCTTTATGCATACAGTGGATATCAAGGTTCTACAAAAACATTTTGAAAATGCAGCTTTTCTTAGTACAAAAAGTTTCAAATCAAGACCAATCATGTCAGAACTATTTTTTATCTTAAAAGAAAATCGAAAAACCAACAAAATTGAAGAGAAAAACATTTTTGTTTACCTATTAATGCTTTGGTTGCATAATTATGTACACCCACTAAACTTGTGTGAAACAAACTTTTATATATTATAAAGATGTGCATACTTCTGCACCTGCGACATTGGTGCCTGCTCTAGCCTTCTAGGGGCCCTAAGCAAAATTTGATTTGGGCCTCTCTCATAGTGGTTGGTGGCCCTAAGAGATCGCTTATGTCGCTTATGCCAAGAACCAGCCTTGCGAGGCATTGACAGTTTTCAATTATTTTTCAGAGAACAAATGTTCTGACATGATTGTTTTCTTTAATTTAAATCATACGTAAATTTATAAATAGATAATTATACTGTGTGAATACAAAGTGGATGTCAAAAGTCCACAGACCCAGTTTAGTCAGTAGGAGCTAGATCAAGTACTGTATGGACATCAAGTACTGTCAACTGGATGTCGTCTCTTGCGGGAGCCCACAAGTGGATGTTGAGCAGGAATGGGTGGGCGCTGAGTCATGTTTAGCAGGATATTAAGCAGGAAGGACAGATGATGAGTGACCTCGAGCAGGATGTTGAGAAGGATGGACGAGCGCTGAGTGATGTTCAGTAGGATATTAAGCAGGAAGGACAGACGATGAGTGATGTTCAGCAG
>JACXGJ010012051.1:0-18863 GCA_016801105.1 Esox niger | reverse complement strand
AGGGCTGGGACAGGTAGGTGAGGTCTGGGACAGCTAAGACTTCTTAATGATAAGTCTTATTTAAGCTAATTGTACAGTATTTGAAAGGATTTTAAACAGTTAATGTTTCCTAATGGACAGGTTTTTGTCCCCATTTCAGTATGTTTTTTTGTCATTTGGGGATCAGTAAATGTTAACTTGACTTGGAAAATTAAATAGTTCAGGTTTTTTGTTAGTAATTTGGTGGATGAAATATATTTAAAAAGTGAAGGTCCAACCAGAAAACTGACTTGCAGCGTATGCAACACATAGCCCATTCTTCAGACCTGAGTTGACCTACCTGCCCCCTGTCGACAGGTACCACGACACCATAGAGCGGTACTGTGAGGAGACCGACAGCTGGGAGATCGTAGGAGAGATGCCAACCAGCCGGAGCTGGCTGAGCTGTGTGTCTCTGCAGCTGAGGAAAGACGCCCACGGGGGCAGCCGTCCTGGCACCGCCTCAGAGACTGAGTTCTCTGTGGACTGAGGGGGCAAGTAAAAGATGGGGAAAACTCCAGACACAGAAGACCTTGTGCTATTAATTTCTATGGCTCAAGTGTGCCCCTTGTGGAGAGCACTGTGCATCTCCGCCAGCTACACTGAAAGTCAAACTGCCAACTGTTCAGGTGGAAAACAGAAGTCACTCTGTGCCAGAGAGGACCAGAGAGCAGTTCCCTAACTTAGTAGGGGTGCTATGCTGTCTCGTCATGTGTCCTGACATTGCCAAGTCAGTGCGCCTATAGGCTTAAGACACAGAGATCAGTAGTGTCACTTAATGGCAAGCCTGACAAGTGGTCCTTATTTATCTCACAATGAAAGCCTGTTCAGACTGATTAAATGTCATGGGTCCATCATTTTGCCATAGCAAACATGTCAGTTAGTGTTTGTCTATGGTAAAAGTGTCCGGTCACCCATTGAATCGTTTTTATGTTCCAATTTTGAGGTCAGTTGTTCATTGGAAGCCGAAGACTTTATAATGGTGAACAAGCAAAAACACTGTCAACAACCATTGTAGTGTATTTTTGTAAAATGTTATGTTTTGTATTTATTTGATGTCTTTAGTTGTGGAAATTACCATGTAAAATAATCTGTATTTCTGAGACATTTGTAATTACATTTGTAGTAGGTTATTTATTTTATTGGGGGGTTGCTCTCTTGCAAATTCTGTTCACAACTGCCTTTGACTGCCTGTTATATTTGTGTAAAGTAATCAGTGTGATCTGTAAATGATTCCTGGGTAACTTTGAGTGAGTTTTTGACTGCTTTCCAATGAAGTTGTTTTAATCATTCTGTAAGTGAATAATACATGTACCCTTTTTATTTAAATGTTAATTAAAAGAATCTGGGGACACCAATAAGATGATTGAATCATTGGGTGCATCTCAATCAACCTTTAAATCTAATAACCAACCAAAAATATAACAAAAGAGAATTAAAGAACAGTACCATCTGAGTTTTCTTCTGTTCACTTTTTTTGTTAGTTTTTCTGTAATGAGCAGAAAGTGGAAATAGGTCTGAATACTTTCAGAATAATATGTTTAGTAAATTCTGCTCATAGCATAATCTGTAAAGTGTTTAAACCATTTCTCTATGGTAAAAATGTGTTACAGTGAAAATGGTTATCCCAGTATTATAAATTATCCCATAGGGTGGCATAATGTTTATTAAATCAACTAAATATACAGTTGTACGTAATATTTAAATTTCAACATGTAGGTACGCTTTTAAAATGAAACACTAAAATATCATGAACATATGTTCCCTTTTCAAACCACCAAAGAAAACATTAACCCTAAGTAAAGATAAGTGTGATTACTATAAAATTTCAAAGAACACGGTTTGACATCCTATATAAATCTGCCCTTAACAAACTCTGTACAGTAATGATAAAACATGTTTGTCCTGATCTACTTGTGCTTTCAAATTCCTAAATAAAAGACAACCTTATAAAATACATTCTTCTGTTCGTGAGACCGCCAAGATGTCAAACAAAAAAGGTGGAAAAAAAACATAGCTCGTCCCATCTAAAAATATATAAATACTGGAGCATGAAAAAAGCAAGTAATGCCCAAATGTTAACATGTCAGCCCCCTGCATGAGATTTGCTCACACCAGCAGTCTCTCAATGGCCATCTGCACTGACTGGATCTGAGGCTTGAGCTGAGAGCCCTCCTTGATGGTGACTGAGGTGGCAATGACTGGGCGCGAGACCCCACATGCACGTCCCAGGGCCTGCTTGGAGCGAACAAACACGTAGGGCACGTTCTTGTCCTCGCAGAGCAGTGGCAGGTGGAGAATGATCTCCAGAGGCTCAGCATCGGCAGCCATCACAATGAACTCGGAGATACCACGGTTCAGGGTTTTAGTGGCTGGGGGAGAGAGAGCGAAATGGCACATCTAAAGCAGGTAGGCGAGGTGGCACCGTTTCAGAATAATATCCATTGTATGGTGGTTTGGATTAAAAGCGGGTCTTCCTCTGAATGGACGAGGACAGCGGTTCTCAAACCTGTCATCAAAGATCGGCAGACGTTCCACATTGTTAATGTAGCTCTGAAATAATCTTATCTGATTCCATTCCAATCAAGGGGGAGATAATGAGTTGACAGGCTAAGTCAGGTGTGCTCTGGAAAACTTCTAAAACATGGAATGGCCGTCCGTCCCAGAGGTTTGTGAATGCTGTACCCCTGTCCCAGAGGTTTGAGAACCACTATAGCCCTGTCCCAGAGGTTTTAAATAGAAAAAAATCTATGATAACTATTTCATTGTGGCTATGAAAGATCATGCATTTTTCTCAGCAAATTTGTAATAATATTCAAATCTAAATGTTTGAAATACAACATCAGGGAAGAACAGTCAGTAATTCTGTATGATCTGTATAGAAAATAAAATTATTGTTGAAGGTCTTTCTCCAGTCTGATTTGCTGCTTGGTCCTGTCCACATGTTTTCTAAGGGGTTCTGAAAGAAAACATATGAGTCGTACCAATCAGAAATGAGTTAATTTTATGTAGCTTCATCTTTCAACATTTAAAGCCACATTGTTGGAAGGAAAAAGCGCTCTATAATGAAACCGCATTTTGTGTATAATGAAACCCGAGTTCTATGTATCCAGTGCAATTTTATTGAACTATTTTCTCCCGTGACCCCATTGTCAATGCAGTTGCAACACTGAGTTCGGGAAATGCTATGAGCTACTATACCCAAAGGGTATAAAGGGTCAACAGTAACCGTGACACTGATTTGAAGTTAACCTTTGGCTGGAGGGTTGCAAACACTCAAGACTGCAGTTTCATTAAAGAAAAGTCTGTCTCACCTTCATTGGCCCCTTTGCGGAGTTGCTTGTAATTGGCAGCTTGCTGCACAAGGTCCAGGATGGTTTTGCTCAGTGTGGCATCGGCCAGAGGGTAGGCTTTGGGGTTGACCAATGAATCAGCCTGATTGGGTTCACATATATATATTCCGGTTAATATGGGGAAAAGGCAACAGATCAACAATGCACACTTTGCACTTGACTATTATTGCCCCCCTGGTAAAGATGAACAAAAGGAACTTTGACAAAATCTAAAGAATAATAATAACATCAAATTGTATTCCCCTTATAGAACAATCTCAAAGTGAATGCAATTATATTAAAAATAAGGTCTCATAATAAAACAGTATGTGCAGTACATTGTGATTAAAGGGAAGATTAGGCCATCTGAATAAAACATCTTAAGGCTTTAAAAGCCACCACAAAATAAACAGCCCTGAGGCTGGCAAGAAGGGAGTTCCAAAGTTGTGGTCCATGTCAGGAAAAGGTTTAGAGCCCAATTGTTCAGAGCAGGATTCTTGGTTTGCTGAGCAATTTGGCATGGCTGGACCATAGAACAAATTACACTCAAAATAAGAGAGCTGCAACTTGTGAGGTAACATTTATTGAACTGTATCTGCAGTAATAGTGAATTTTTTTTTTTTTTAAAGTTTCACAACCACCCCACAAAAGAAGCCGCACCGGCTTCATATGTCAAATGGAAAAGCTGCCCAATCCCCGTCTTTAATGGAATCCCTACAAGTGATCAACTGTCCCCAAATAAGCAATGGAGACACAATAAAAACACTGAATTTTGCACAACTTACATCATAAGCTTAGTGGAGTATACGGCTGAAAGTGCACAATGAAGCAAGCTTTTGCATACTTATCTCATAGTTTATATCAAATGCCATTTGAGGGCTTGGAGTGCATGACAGTGATATATAACTGTTAACCTACAAGGACTGAAACCTGGTGGTTTCTTTTCTACCACATCATTAATTGCACAGAACTAGTTTCCCAGCTCTAAATAAGTCCCTGATTAGGAAGTTGCAACGAAAAAAATTATGAACTGGCCTTAAGGTAGAGAGGTGAGTTTAAGGGGTGTAGAGGTTAGAGACTGACAACTTTGCTTTTGGAGTCCAGCCAGGGGCAACCAAAATCCCTTAATTTCCTGTTCACAATTTTCTGGTTCATTTGAGAAAACAAGCACTGAATTATGTAGGTAATCTATGTGTTAACTTAATCAGTTTACATATTTTTTATATAAAGAAATATTTTCTAGTTTTTATGGTCGACCAGAAGTGAAAGTAGACCAGTGAAATTGGTTTGAACGTGCTGCTGCTATAATTCAGCTAACATCGAAAAGACCAGGTGTGATTAAATTCGTGATATCCACTTTACCGTCAAACAAACATGTCACTGGTGACGTGTGGTTCACGTCTCACGTGAAGAAACAGACGATTACTTATAGGTGTAATGCAAGTCCATAATAAAGTTACATTAATGTATTTAGCTTTTATGGCCGAGAAACTCACAACGGTTACTACAAGGGAAGCGGTCCAGATAGTTAATCGTAAGGTAGGTGATACTAACATTGCCAAAACAAAGAGGATGGGTGCTACATTAACTAACGACGTTCACATGTTGTCGCATGAATTTTCAACTCACCATTTATTCAAGTGATTAAGACGTTAAATATCTGGATCCTCTCGGCCTGTGCTTCACGGAGGACAGAACTAACCTGCTAAAATACGTTTTCAATTTGCACAGTATGTAAAACGAGTTTTATTTCAATTAACGTTCACAGATTGAAGAACCGCTAATCTTTTTCCAACTACTGAAGAAGGAATTTTAATTAAACGCGTCATCATTGCGCGCAGCAAAACGGAGATCTTATTGTATGTGAGATACACATTTCTCAACCATTTTCAGTGTATGACAAGGACGTCAGGCGAAGCTGTGAACTGAGTTGCTTCCCACTGCGACTGCCAAACCCGCGACAAACAACCTCTTTGCGGGCAGCTGTATTACGTGGCTGATGAAAGCTAAAGTTACAAACTCTTATAAATAGCTTACCATATTTTGAGGTCAATTAACTGAGTCGGCCAGTAAATGACATCTGTTTTCATGTATTGGTAGAGGTGATCCAGACGGTCATTACATTGGTTACGAAGTTCTATATAAGTAATTAACTAATGACCGTGTCTGTGTCTAATAAAACACGAACAATCATACATTCACAAATGTTTCCTGTATCAGTAATGAATGATATCAGCGAAAAGAACCTCACAGCAATGGTAAGTCAACAGAAAGACCCAAAGGGTTATGACAATGTTTCTCAACCCTGCTCCTGGACGCCCTCCTGCCTGTTTTGGGTTTCTCCCTAACATACCTGATGTAGCTCATGAATGACTTAATAATGATATGATATTTGAATCAGGTGTGACAGATCATGGAGATATCTAAAAATATGCAGGGCAGGAGTGTGCCCAGGAGCACTGAGATGAGAAACATTGGGTTATGGTATATGGCCAGAGTATAATAGGGCTATAAGAGATGTTCCTAGGCACAAAACGTTGCGCAGGGCCTGGACACAGCATGTACATGTAGTATATTGCAAATATCACAAACCTCAGAGATGCACATATAAACATAACATATTACACATCCATCCAGCCCAAAATGATTTTTAAAAAAGAAGTTTTTTTCAATTGTATGTATGAGGTATTTTTGTAAAACTAATCATAAGTGTTTCAAATGTGCTTTTGGAAATGCTGCCATGTTAAGGCTGAATACTCGTTTTCCTGAGGCTCTTTAACTTGAAAATAACTTTATTTAAAAGTTGTATTTGTCCCATTTTCGCGGTGCATTGTAGGTAGGACATCGGGTACGCCATATTGGCATTTTGCTGTGGCTGAAGGAGAGCTAGGCGACGAGAGAAATGAGAGGGATCCGAACTCTAAGTCATTTGTCAGTGAGTTTTGTTATTCTATTCCATTAAACATTTCGTTTAGAAAAAGTTGTCAAGAGGTTTTGTGGATTCTTTTTTGGGGGGGTCACCCCGTGGACTCAGCGACCTGCTAGCCAGAAGGTTGGCTGGTATTACTTGGTCGGAGCAGATTGGTTAAATTGCTTCTCAGTTATCTCAGATTACTTTCCCTATGACTTGACCGAGAATCTTTCCAATCAAACGAAACGCTCATGTAAATCAATTTCTATTTTACCCCTAAAAACCTGTTGCAATTTCTCGCATGCTCCATGTTAATTTACTGTAACTAGCTAGTTGGATATCTGTGCATGTAGCGCATGCCGGTTCCAACTCAACCCATAGGTCATTGCTGATCTGAGTTCAATCTATCACTGACAGTCCTATCCAAGTGACGTATCCTGGGATGGGCACTGTCTCAATACACCTATAACATAATTAATCTCGGTTTCCACTTATCACTGACTGCTGGTAAATACTTTTCCGCCGTGCTAATGGACCACCAATTTAAATATTAATCCACTTGTAAATTCAAGCAATTATTTGTAAGTGTACATTTGCATTTTAATGATGGATTGACGTCAATATATATATATATCTCAGTAAGTCATATCATATTTTTATTAGTTTATAGTACTGCTTAATTCCACAAAGAAAAAGATGACCACACACGCCTACGTTCTTTAGGTTTGCCCTATTATTGTTGAAATCGACTGACCGATTCATTCGTTTGTAGTTCCTTTCGGAAAGGAGTAACTTTCAGCAGTTATTATACATAGTGGGAAAAAATCTAAAATGTATTTCTTTTTGACCACTAGATTTATGGATTCGGGGCTTGATCATGGCAGGGGCGAGTGAAAATGACTGTGTGCTATATCCAATTAGAAATTTCTGATTGTGGTAGTTATATTGTAGCCAGGCCCCAAACAAACACCTACTTGTCACGACCAGACTGGTATCCCTGTAGCCTTTAAATGTACACTCACAGGATGGGTCTGCTTTGCTAGGCTGTCTTTAACTGGGATTGTTTTTGGAGAGACAAGTAGATTTCACAGCATGAATGTAATAGTATGCCACATCGTTTTGTTTTGCTAAGTGTTTCACTTGTGGTCATTTCTCTCCCAGAGACGATGCTATGCAGCCAGGAGGAGCAATTACCTGACAGAGCCCTTGGCTGGCCTGAAGGCTGGGGTTCCCCTTCACCCCCAGAGTGCCCAGGTAAGCCTATGTCATATCAGCAAAACGGGGCTCTAGACTGCCACCCTTTAAACACATTTTGCAACCCTGTGCAAATGCCAATATTTTATTAGTTGAATTAGCGCACATGAGCCACGCGTTCCACATGTCCACGTCACACAGATTGGTCTGTTTTTATGAGGAAAAAGTAATTTGGGCTAACACTAAATTGCCTTTTTCTCAGGTATTCCTGTTATGAAAGTGTCTGCCAGCCCCGGAGTTGTTTCCTTCCTCTGGTCCTTCTGCTGTGTGGAGCCAGCCACTCACTTTCCTTCTCCCCCTTTTCTGAATACTCCCCCAGAAAACATGCATTCTGATCGTAGATCATTATAAAATCCCGTGGAGGAGGAAACCCAGCCTGAGCCGGGTCCAAAGTTCCCCAAACAAAGATGCTGCCCTTGTTGTGTTCCTGCTGTGACATCTGGACTCTTCTACCTGTGCTGTCTAGGTGTCCAAGCTGCCTAATGGTCTCGTGATCGCTTCGCTGGAGAACAACTCGCCCGTGTCCAGTGTTGGTGTGTTTGTAAAAGCCGGCAGTCGCTATGAGGCTGTGGAGAACCAGGGAGTCTGTCACGTCCTGCGCCTGGCAGCCAACTTGGTACCTTTTTATCATTGCTTTTGCTTTGGAGTTTGATTGACCCTGCCCCCCCCCCATTTACATTGTCACCATTTTTGTTTTCAGACTACTAAGGGAGCATCTGCTTTTAGGATCTGTCGAGGTGTGGAGGCGTTGGGGGCTAGTCTGAGGTCAGTGACTAACCGGACAGAGTTTACTGTATATTATGCCTACAAAACGGAAGAGTGTATATAGAGGGGAGTGTACAAGTCAGCTGTCTTAACATTATGTCACTATTGCCTCTGTCCCCATGTGCAGTGTTACTACTGTCAGTTAATATACACGCTATGTTGTTGTCTACCCTTCCGCCGTTGTTCCCCCTTCGTTTAAACGCAGAGGGAGCAGACTTCCTACTGCTTGTGAAACCACTTCTTCATCTACATAAATGCATTCAATGCAATGCAATGCATTCGGTTGAATGGAAGTTGTGCGGAATATGCAACATGTGAAAAGCACAGAGGAACGCAAGAACTCTGGACTATTCCTGTTTTCACTGCTAAACATGTTGCTTGTGTGTCATACATTTTGTGTTCACAGTGTAAGATCATCAAGGGAGGCCATGGTTTACTCTGTGGAGTGTTTGAGAGACCACTTGTAAGTACATGTCTCCCTTAGTCTGACTAGATGAAATTGTGTCTGTCTGTGTCTGTCTGTGTCTGTCTGTGTCTGTCTGTGTCTGTCTGTGTCTGTCTGTGTCTGTCTGTGTCTGTCTGTGTCTGTCTGTGTCTGTCTGTGTCTGTCTGTGTCTGTCTGTGTCTGTCTGTGTCTGTCTGTGTCTGTCTGTGTCTGTCGTGTTTGTGTGTGTCGTGTCTGTGTGTCTGTATTGCCTTGACAAGGCCATTCGTGTGTGTCTGAATCCTCAGAGACACAGTTATGGAGTACCTTATCAATGTGACCACAGCCCCAGAGTTTCGGCCTTGGGAGGTGAACGACCTGACCTCCAGGGTTAAAGTGGACAAGGCCCTGGCTCACCAGTGTCCACAGATAGGTCAGATACAATTCATTGCTTGTTGCTCTACTTGTCCAGCACATGCTTCATGTTGAATCACTGAATGAATTATATTTATAATGTGATGCATAATTTATGTGTCAACCTTTTTCTTTGAACTCGCATATAAAAAATCAGTTGCATGCTTAGTAATATTTTTTTGGCATAATTTAAGGGGGAAGAATGCATAAAAATTTAAGGAAAGACTCAAACTTTGCTTGTAAGAAATAAATAAATATACGGTTTCAATCAGAGGGAAATAATCTAATAAATATAAACCATACCGGCGCTATAAACAGGATATACGTTTGTGATTTGTTTGGAAGCACCTATCAAGCGTAGGTGTTATGCATATCTAATATGCATATATTTGAAGTTATTTCTAAGAAAGGCATCACCCTCAGGGGACAAAACATTGGATCTCCAGCAATCATAATCACTCTTGGTTAGCAGGGGCGAAGGCAACGGTTTTATTTAATTTGCTTCCCATTGTGTATTGTGTCCTGTATGAAGGGATAATGACTATAAAGGGACTTCTCAAGGCGCCTAGGGGACAATAAACACTGCAATCCTCATACTCCATTCTTAGCCAGCTGGACAATTCTGGGAACATTTAATTTCACTTTCCAAACTGTCATCAAGGTTGACAAAATGCTTTATTAATAGTCTATTTTTATACAGAGGGAGGACTGGCTGCATTGAATGTGGGTGTCTGGCTTGCTGTATCAAGATTATCCTAGTCCATCTTCAACCTTGCAAATCTGTCAGGATGTTCGATCATTAAACATTTTTTTTCCTAATTGTTTGATTATGGTTTATTTAACGCTCACTGTTGTTTTTCCATTATTTTGAACAAATAACAGCTTAATTACCAACATTGTAAACACATCTGGCCTGTGTGTGCTCCTTGGCAAACATTTTTGTTATGGTGATGTTCAGACCACATTAGTAATGCTTGGCTTTAGAGTGCCATGCATTTAAGCACAAGTTATATGACATGAAATGAAGAAGCTTATGTACTTATTAATTAGTAGTTAATTTGTTTAACTTGGTATGTTGATTGACTACCTTGCTCAAGGCCTTGCTGGCTCAAGCTTTTCATTTTTAGCTTTTAGTTTCACTTTGCTGGTTTAAGTCTAGCACGCATTTTGATACTGGGTAGATGCTTTAACACTAGAGGTACCTGCGGTCGTTGTTTTGAGTATGATGTGTTACTTTTGACATGGACTAAATCCGCCTTTGCCTTTAGACTGTCTGCAAGACTGTCAACATTGGAAGTTATTTTCCCAACTTCTTAAATACAGAAACTGGCTAACTAGCTTCCCCTTTCCTAAATCCTGTTTTTGGTGGGGACGCAAACAAATGGTCCTCACGCAAAAAAGATTTAAATTGGTATTGGGTTTGGTGGATTGCTGTGTAGTATTGGCTTTTCTATTTCTCCTTCCCAGAAATTTCTCCTTTCCCTGTTGTTTTTTTCTCCCCCTCAGTTTTAGCTAACTGGGCTCAATAAGCAGCTATCAAACCAATCGTGTGCCTATATTGAATGTTACACTGCTTTCTGTTGTGTAATGCACTGACTGAACTTTTGGTGGTTTTCTCTGAAGGTGTAATTGAGAAATTGCATGAAGCCGCTTACAAAAACGCCCTGTCCAACTCCCTGTACTGTCCTGACTACATGATTGGCAAAGTCTCTAGTGAACAGGTAAGACAGATAATAACTATGTTAAGACCTGTGTAAAAACTGTTAGTAGAGGCAGTTTTACATTGTTTGTCACTGCATTGCTTTTTTAAACTGCTTTTATGTCATTGTCCCATTTAGCTGCTGTCCTTTGTCAAGGACAATTTCACCAGTGAAAGAATGGCTTTAGTCGGACTAGGTGAGCGGTTCTCTCCAGTAGTCTTTTCTATCCAATTGTAAATATTGCAGCTCCTTTTGTATACTTCTGGGTTGGTGTCAAGATTATTTGCTTGTGTTTAATGTCAGGAATATGGTGGAAGTCATTCTTGCCATTACTCCTATGGGTGGATATTGAGGGCACGCTTCAAGAACCACCCAGTTGGTTTTCATTGGGGGTCAGACGTTAACATCACTCTGCAGAGCTCCTCACTTTAGTTTAATTTTGTAACCCTCACTGGGTTTTGTTACATTTCTATTAAGGAACATTGGCGCAAGCTGTACATTGTACACGGCACTACAATTTCAACGTATTTTTTTGGCAAATATCTGGATTTTGTCAAACATTGACGTGTGCTATCCTCATGATGGCTGTATGTCTTCCTATTTTTCTACTTGACATATCTTTCTTCCTGATGTCAACAGACCCCAACAACAGACTCCATAGGCAAATGCTAACGACATGTCTGCTCATGGGAAAGTAGTGATGGTGTGTAATTTTTTTTACCCAGAATTATTCTACAGAGTAATTCCATAATATCTACCATTATGTCAAATTGTGAAAAGCCCATTCAAATGGGCTACATTTTACCATGCTTAATTTGAGGTGAAGGAGGTAGAGTCATAAAATAGCAGTTATCCTACTATTATTAGGCTATTTGTAGCCAAATATACCATATTTTATATGTTACCCAGTGTATCATTAGAAAGTGTGTCAATAGTGGAAACCGATAAAGGGATGGTACAGTTGCTGAGCTTACTTATCACTCAATTCCAGCCCACAAACCTCTCGTCTTATCTGGTGGTGCACGTCAATATAAACTGAAATGTCATTAAATGATAATGTAGAATAAACCCTGGATTAGTTTGCCCATATTTTGAATCACAAGATGTTAGATTATGCATGGTACTGTATTTCTATAATAACATCTCCGTAGTCTTATCACTCTGCACATTCTTAAAGAAAAGCTTATCCATGCCAAGTAAACTGTACTAGAAAGCTTCACCCCATCAGACTGCCAAATAGAAGCTTGTTTCATTGTAAAGGAAGTTGCTTTTTGTTGCTACGCAAGGGCTTTTATCCTAAGTGACTTAGCGCATTCACCATTAGATTGTCCCGGTCTCATATAGATGCAATCACATAAAAACATTCTACCAGAATAGGATTTAACACGCTTTAAACTGTAGCCTTCTATCTACATGGGTGGGATGGAGGCTGATGATTGTCACTTTAATGAAGCATATAAATGACTGTATAAACTGATAAAACCTAGTGGGACGTGTGTGTGCGTGTGTGATGAAGCTCTCTAATGGACCCCTGTGGTGGCGACTCATCACTAAGTGGCGTATGTGTTTTTGTTGACAATCTTGGTTGACCGGTTGCCGCCTGCTGCTCAGGTGTGAAGCACTCTGTGCTGAAGCAGGTAGGAGAGCAGTTCCTCAGTGTCCGAATTGGTGCTGGCTCTCCTGGGGCCAAGGCTATATACCGTGGAGGTGAGACCAAGTTTTCTTTAAGCAATGCACACATGCCTGCATACATTTTTTAACTCTATTGCGGTTGGGGGGAGGTTGCCACCCAGGATGGGTTGTTTGTGTGTTAGCCCCGAAGGTGTTTAACCGGCTGTGTTCCTGTCTCTGAAGGCGAGCTGCGGGTGCAGAACGGAGACAGTCTGGTCCACGCGCTCATCACCAGTGAGGGAGCTGTGACTGGCTCAGCGGAGGCCAACGCCTTCAGTGTCCTGCAAAGGGTTTTGGGAGCTGGCCCACATGTCAAGAGAGGCTCCAACGCCACCAGTAAACTGAGCCAGGGAATCGCCAAGGCAACCACACAGCCCTTTGATGTAAGTGGCATTATTATTGGCGACAAGGTGGCAATGTACAGTATATTTTTTTCCCATGGAAGTTGATTCTCTACATGGCCTAATATCAGCATGACTGAAATGCGAGTTATTCACACACAGTAAGTTAGAATAAAAATGTTTGTGGCCAGTTGGACATTTCCCAAATTCCCCTCTGTCTCATATGCAGGCCACTGCATTCAATGCCACATACAGTGACTCCGGTCTCTTTGGAATCTACACCATCGCCCAAGCCGAATCTGCAGGAAGGGTGAGAACAGTACAGTACAGTGTAGCATTGACACAAGGACATGTTCTATTTTGGTGTGCTAAAGTTGATTTCCATCCTTTCAGGTGATCAAAGCTGCACTTGCTCAAGTGACAGGTGTTGCCCAGGGAGGCGTGTCCGAAGATGATGTCTCCAGAGCAAAGTAATCACACCAAATACTAATTTGGTTGACCATGAGACCTTATAGAGCTATTTCTCTGAGGTTAAATTTTTAATTCTACTAGTAACTCAAGAACACATTTTCAGTCGATGCCCTTTGCTCTTGCTTTGATTTGTCATGTGATTTTGCTCCCATCTGTCCTGACAGGAACCAGTTGAAAGCAGACTACCTGATGTCCATAGAGTGTTCCGAAGGCATGCTGGAGGAGATGGGAGCTCAGGCCCTGTCCTCTAAAGCGTACCACGTGCCAGACACTGTGACCCAGAGCATTGACTCTGTCAGCCACGCAGATGTTGTCAACGTGAGTATGCTTCTAAAATCACAACAACAGGCCTGTTACTGTCCATTTACCTTTATTAGTAATCAGTTGATATTCCAAATATGAATAACATGTTGGAAAAGGTTTTCCAGGTTAGATATCTGTATAAGTGTATTATTTTGTTTTTCCAGGCTGCAAAAAAGTTTGTGGACAGTAAGAAATCAATGGCAGCTAGCGGTCACCTGGCCAACACACCTTTTCTGGATGAATTGTGAAAAGAAACCGACAATATGCACAACTAAACATTGTGACCTAATTTTGCCTAGCTGTGTACTCCAGAAAAAAAGAAATGTAATTCTTACATGGAAATAACTGTTCAAAGCGAACGATAGTCCTTTGTTGTCTCCAGTCATTTTGAATTGTAAAAGAGCAACAGTAATTTTTTTGTTCATTAAACTGTATATCAAATGTAAATTCATTAAATGGTCTATATTCATTAATGGTGGTATTCTGATTTTATGAGAGGTGAATGAACATTCCTTTTAGGTCACTGACAGTTGTTCCTCACATCGCCTCCAGAGGGATACAACGAGCTAACAAAATCTGTATGTGTGGGGCTGAAAGTCTATTAAGTAATGTTTTCAAGGAACATGTTAATCTAATAAGGTGGTTTTGAAATTAATCAATGATTGTTTACAAAGTATTTTTCAGTAATATTACCATGTGCCATTAAGAATAAACTGTTCTTCAAACAAGGCTTGCAATATAATATATATATACACACACACACACACACACACCAGGTGATCTATCTTTTTCCCAGAAGTTGAAATAGAATACAGAGACTGTGGTGTTGAGTCAGTGGTTAATTTCTGCTCATTACATTGCTGTGCCCTGATTATAATCATATTAACAGCTGACCAGCAATCACTGATACCTCGCACATTCCAAGAAAAAACTGATTTCGTTTACCCAGAATGCATGCTACTGTCTATTGATTAATGTGTCACTACAGTCTTTATTCTAATGTTTAAAAAATAAATGAACAAGTATATAGTTGTATAGAATAATGACTCTGCTTGTTTGTTTTGTTTAAACATAACAGAAAGAATACACAGCCGAACACCAACAAATCTGTCCATCCTCCACTTCCACCCAACATTTTGAATAGAGTTTGGATAAAAATGTCTGTCTGTAGATATATTCAGACCCCTTCACTTTTTTTTTATGTGGCAGACTTATGTTGAAATTTATTAAATGGATCTTTCCACACATAGGCCTACATACAATACCCCATAATAACCCAAGCAAATGTATAAAAACACCTGAAATACTGCATTAAAATAACGATGACATTGTCATCTTGGGTATGACGCTACAAGCTTGGCACACTTTTGTGGGGTTTCTCCTATTCAATGCAGATCCTCTAAAACTCAGGTTGGAAAGGGAGCATCGCTGCACAACCATTTTCAGGTGTCTTCAAAGATCTGCCGACTGTACAACCATATGCTCAACGGAGTTCAAGTCTGGGCTCTGCCTGACCTAATCAGGGACATTCAAAGACTTGGTTGTGTGCTTATGGCCATTCTGTTGGAAAGGTGAAACTCTGCACCTTGTCTGAGGTCCAGAGTGCTCTGGCGCAGGTTTTCATTAAGGATTTGACTACGCTGCTCTGTTCATCTTTCGCTTGAAAGGTAATTCCCTCAAAAGGTTGTCTTTCATCTTTGATTTGTCTCTCAGTCCCTGCTGCTGAAAAACATCCCCACAGCATTATGCTACCACCTCCAGGCCAAGTGATGAGCGGTGCCAGCTTTCCTCCAGTTGTGAAGCTTGGCAATCTTGTTCAGTCTTGGTTTCATCAAACCAAAGAAACTTGTGTCACTTGTGCCATTTTCTGAGGAGCAGCTTCTACTTGGAAACTACCATAAAGGCCTGACTAGGAGTGCTGTAGGGATTTTTATCCTTCTGGAAGTTTCTATCCCGTTTTTGGTCACATTCCTGACCAAGGAATCCCCCAATTGCTCAGTTTGGCTGACTGGCCAGCTCAAGGAAGTGTGTTGGTGGTTCCAAACTTTGTTCATTTTAGAATATGGAGGGCACTGTGTTCTTGGGACCCTTCCCCACATCTCTGCCTTCACACAATGCCGTCTTGGAGATCTTGTGACAGTTCACCTTACCTCAATGATTCGTTTTTGCTCTGACATGCACTGTCAACTGTGGGATCTTATAATGATAGGTGTGTGCCTCTCCAAATCATGTCCAATTAATGCAATGTATCATAGGTGGACTCCAGTCTAGTTGTAGAAACATCTGGATGATGATCAAATGAAAGGATGCACAATTTCAAAGATCAATTTCAAATGTCAAAGCAAAGGGTCTGAATATCTGTATTGATATTAATGTATACATTTGCAAATATTAGAAAACATCAGTTTGCTTTGTCTTCATGGGCTATTGTGTACTGTAAAGAAGTATGTTGTCACTTCACATCCTAAACAACTTGCCTGGTTTAATTAAGGTTATATAAAACATGTTAGCATTTCTACTTTTTCCTCTAAATGAGACCATAGGGTGTTGGTACTTGATCAATTGCTGAGCATCTGCAACACTGCCATGCTAAATTTCTGTGAGTCTGGGTCAGTCATTACCTCCAGGTCATTTGAGAGGATCCCAGAGATTCCAGGCATATTATAACTTTGTCCTCAGGCTATTTCTCAAGCACTGACAATAATCATAATTTTCTTTATTCATTAAGTACATTTACACATACCCAGTCTTAGAAATTGTGTCAGAAGTACTGCTGGTGGTCGACAAAATACAGCTCCGGAAAAAATTAAGAGACCCCTGCACCTTTTTTTTACTTTCCAAAAAAGTTGACAAGGAATGTTTTGAGTGAGAAACAGAAGCATTCAATTTACAGTGGTCTCTTAATTTTAACATTTCTGTTCCTCACTCAAAACCTTCCTTTTTGAAATTTTTGGAAAGGAAAGAAAATGTGCAGTCTTAATTTTTTGGCATCAAAAATAAATGGATAGTAAAAACTCCCTTGTTGGATTGGAACAGAGGAAGGGCCCCTGAGAGGAGCCAGACTCCAAGGCATGGGCCAAGATTGTAACAGTACATGACCATTTTGGGCCACATCCAAATTTTTGCATGTTCATATGACCAGTCGGTCAGTTAATACAGACGGGCTGTCCAGAGCCTTTATGCAGAATTCAGACCAGGTGGTTCATAGCAATATTACAATGAAAACAGTTATGCAGTAATTGCCTTGTTTCGCCTCAAGTAAGTAGAGAATCAAGAGTTTGGGGATGTTTCCAATCTGCTATAGGAGTTGTTTCACACTTTGCCTAGTTAGTGTCTGTAGAGGTCAGATTGACGAAATGGAATATGCCAAATAAGCAAAATACAAGTATGTTGCTGAGCATAATTAATGCAACATACATTTTCCCAATTGTGAGAATAATGTTTTTATACTGGACAGTTATTTTAACTTAAGACTAAAGAGTTTTATTTTATTTTCTCTGTTCACAATGATCAAAGTATTTATGAATGCCAACTTCTCAATGAGTGGTCTCATCCACCCCCTCTACATGGTCCCATCTGGCTGAAATGACGCTTAAGCAAAATTGAGAAGCGATATCTCGCGAGACGACAGCGGATGCCTCCTGAATACGAGACTGAGAGTATGAGGGCTGTTCTGTCTGTGGAACGCACTGCGTGGGGGTGTTCGCTACTTCGCTTGATGTCATTCGGTTAAAAGCAAGGGGCAGAGTGAACGGTGGAAAGCATAACCACAACATTTCGTTCACCGTTTGGAGCGGCTGTAACAATATCATACAATTCTACGAAACCCACAGACCCTGCTCGAGCTGCCTTGGTTCCGAGGTCGCTATGTCTTCCCGAGAGCTTGCTAGCTAGCGGACTTATATACAGATGCCATTCCAGCAGCGTAGAAGAAGGGTCATGAATAAGCAAGACGGATGATGGGCTCCTGTTTTCCTGACGGGTAGCTGACGTTAAAGCTTAGCTGAAAACAAGGACATTAAATTCATTTTTTTCCTCTGTCGAGTTTTTGTTTGTGAGATGCTTTAATCGGGCTTCTAGAAATGGGGTTTCGTGCATCAAGCAGCCCCATGGGCCGTTGTTCGGCACACGGTATCCGATTCTGAATGTGGGAAATAGCTATCCTGCTGGACGCAGTTTCCAAATGCGGCTGCGGCTACGGAGCGGATACGAGCGAGAACACAAGCGGCTGGAGTCTTGGGCCCTGACGTTGCGCGAGCTCCTATTGCTTTATCGAAGGAAATTTTGGGTCGAAAAGATGGTCGTTTGAGATTATTTTTTTTTGCATGTGGTTTTTGCCATACATGTTATCTGTGGGTTTGTTACCTTGCTGCTACTGCAGTGTGGCGAATGAATAATGACACACTGAATCTCAGCCAGTCTCCTTTGAAGGCGGCGAGGTGGACTGATAACCATCTAAACGGATATCTCAAAATTGTACCTTGGAGATTATTGTAATATAACGGTCTCCCTGGTCTTACCTAGAACTTTACGTAACGTACTTAATAACGTATTATTTTAAGCACCCAGGCTTGAGCTGGAAATATGGATAAATTAACAATTATATCAGGATGTTTGTTTCTGGCAGCGGATATCTTTGCAATCGCAAGCATTGCAAACCCGGACTGGATCAACACAGGCGAATCTGCAGGTAATTGGGCGAAATGTAAACTTTTATCTTGGACACTGGTTTCTATTTGCATTAAACGTCAATCGTTACTGGATCACCAGGAATTACTCCACCTTCCATTGCCTATTGGGCTATAACATTGATTTACCGTGTGCTGCATTCATAATCCACAGAACAAAGATCCACCCTCTAGCAATGTTTACATATCGGCAGATGCGTCTTTTGTCCAATACAGCTTGCGCAGAACTATTTATCTGGCATTCTCTTTGCCATGTGTTTCCATTGTGTAACTGTAGACTTTTCCAAGTAAAACAGAAGTGTGTTAATAATATTGAAATGACCAGGTTCTAAAGTTATTTGTAGGTGGCAGTTTTTGTCTTGGGAACATTTTACATTGTTGTAATTACTACGTCAGAGAGCACTTCGAACTCTAAAGTCAGTTGACAGACTTGAGAAACTGTTTAAAGTGTTGAAAACGGAGTCCCTAACGAATGCCAGTTGATCTTTTTGTTGTGGTCAAAAATCAAAACAGATCCTCACGCCATTGTAATTGACAGATGCTCTTCTTGACCCCCCCCCCCCCCCCCCCC
>JACXGJ010012050.1:0-18646 GCA_016801105.1 Esox niger | reverse complement strand
TCACTGAGGTTGAATCAGCAGGCCAATGTTTCACCAGATGACTCACTGAGGTTGAATCCGCAGGCCAATGTTTTACCAGATGACTCACTGAGGTTGAATCAGCAGGCCAATGTTTTACCAGATGACTCACTGAGG
Organism: Esox niger; assembly: GCA_016801105.1. Taxonomy (NCBI): domain Eukaryota; kingdom Metazoa; phylum Chordata; class Actinopteri; order Esociformes; family Esocidae; genus Esox; species Esox niger. The sequence continues at coordinate 18,511 of JACXGJ010012050.1, read as the reverse complement.
TTGAATCAGCAGGCCAATGTTTCACCAGATGACTCACTGAGGTTGAATCCGCAGGCCAATGTTTTACCAGATGACTCACTGAGGTTGAATCAGCAGGCCAATGTTTCACCAGATGATTCACTGAGGTTGAATTAGTAGGCCAGTGTTTCTCCAGAGGACTCAGTGAAGTTGAGTTGGTAGGCTCCCATCTCACCAAACGTTTTTAGGTGCACTACTGCACCATGCACAGCCTTTTATCCGTACAAATCTGTTTGTTGGGAACACCACAAAAATGTGTCACTAATTTACCGTAAACCTAGCTACTGAAACAAAATACACAACAGATCTGCTCAGAACATTGTCGTACTCAAGTCAAATCACCAAATATAGTTGAATATATCTGTATTACATGTTCACAACTGCTACACAGTGGCCATGTGTTGATCGGTAAATACACTTGGGCAATCTATTCAGCACCCTTCACCTGGATTGACAGATGCTTGTAGTTTTTCAGGGATTCAGTACCTTCTTTTCCCTCAAAATGTGATGTGAAAACTCTGCTCAGAAAATGTCTTTGACCCCAGCCGTTCTGGAAAGGAGACCCAGTATGAAGTTTGTGTGTTCCCCGTGACAGAAAGCACCTCACCACCCTCCCACCCCCGGCTGTGTGTTTGGGATCCGTTACTTAGCAGCTGCCCCGAACAAGGATGTAGTCTCTTGTCATGGTACACACAACTTGACATGAATATGTAGGCTATTAGCAGAACACAAACATCAGACTCCAGTTGTCTACTGCTGTCCTGGTTTTGTGGGTTCAGACAGTATACAGCAGTCAAGACACAATGTCACACACAGAGGCTCCTTAAATGGGCCCTCAGCAGTAGACGCAATAACATAGGGATCCCCCTCCACGATTTTGGTAAAGTTTAATAAAAAACACTCAAAAATGTATAGGTAGAACTTCGGATACCATTCAGGACATCCAAATGATCTTTTTAAACACGACTCAAAGGCCTTATTATAGAAAATAATGACATTGTTAAACATGTTTGTTTTGCTACGAATGGGGTAAAACTAAGGCTCATACGACATTCATTTAAAAGTGCAAAAATAGATGAAGCAATCCCAGATTGCCCCTTTGTGATCTGCTAGCATCCATGTCCATGGTAGCATGTTGAGATTTAAATGCAGAGGTAGTGTTAGCTCAAGTTTGAATGCAGAAGCGGCTGTAGGAGGTAAACTATTCTCTTTAAACAGCCGTTATCAAATTAAAAACCATACTCCTGGCCACAGTGGGTCAAGTCTACGGGCTCGGGGCACCTGGGTCGATCCAAACAGGACTCTACGTGGGCCCAAAGGGCCCAGCCTTTCTCCACTCTCATTGAGGATGAGTTATATCAGCTCATTAGCCCTAACGAGCCGGTTGGCATGGTATTCCTGGGCTTTAATGACAAGACGGCTCTCTTCTGACATGATCTGGCCCTGCAGTGTTGGAGCTCGACAGCCCAGCGATCACTCAACAAAGGAAATGTAATTGCATGCCAAACTGTTGTACGAAAGGATACTCTGACTGAACAGTGAGGCTGGAGCTCGCAAACCCAGGTTTATGGGCAAAGGACCATACTGGTTAATCACTGAGAAAGCAGCTACAGAAAGCAGTTGTGAATACTGAAGGACATTAATCACAAGGCTGGAGCCTAGAGAAACCTACACATGACTAGACGTAGAGGCAGCATTTAGTTCAGGTAATTACTGTCTTATTTTCTGCTTTTAGAACCAGTCGGTTTGCTTTGATAAACATCAGATGTGAAAATATCAATTACTGGGAAGATTAGTGTTGGGCTGAATGTATAGACAACCTTTTGTGTGTCTAATTTTTGTTCCCTAAATGTTTTAACTGCCATGTCAGCTTACCTCAGGTGCACTGTTCTTAAATCTTACTGCCACCTCTGTCCCCAAGTCCAGCCCTGGGAATGTATTATTTCATCATGTCGATATGAAAAGGTTTCATTCTCATCTCTTACTACTGGACTCAGAAAACAAAAGACTCCTGTATCCCTCAATAAGAGTAATCAATAACCACTTATTTGTCTGGATGATGAATGCATTTGGTCAGCCCAGCTGAGAGGTGTTTACACCAGGCAGTAGGGAGGACAACAAGTCCGGAGCGTCAGAGAATGTCTTCTTGGCCCATGTCTTCTTGGTCCACCGCCAAAGCCGGTAAATCACACCGTTGTTAAATAACATCTCTCCGAGTGCTGTGTCTTTACCAACCTGTTTTATCTCAACACCAACAAGACCGTTCCGCCTGGTGTGCTGACATGTCCTCGCATTCGCCTATTAACAATGTGTGAATTGTTGCAGTATAAACATGGGGCCCTATAAAATCTATTGTATTTATTGCCTGATCTAACAATCTCTCTCAAATTCCATGCAGGGCATTTTGCTTTTCCAGGTTTCGGTCTCATAATACTGTTTTAGGTTTCTGCTTGCAAAATCGGACTTTCTGATGAGAAGAAAATCTGAATTGGATATTCTACTGTAAGCTCACAATAGTGCTGAACCACATACAGACATTATATTGGGTATAGAAAGGTTTTGAAGTGCACACCTAGCAAGAGGATCAAGAACATTAGCGTTTCTTTCTACAGAACACAAGATGGATGATAGAGCCATTGACACAAATGAAAATAATCAGGATATCATATGCAACTTTGTAACAAGCATTTAGCAGTCAAGGTTTTGGCAAAGGAGCCATCAGCCTGGTTACGTCCAACTATGTGCCCACCAGCACACACATGCAAACAGCCTATAGACAGGTAGATTAGCACTGCTTCTTCAACAAGTGTAAAATACACCTCGTTCATGCATTCTGTGTGTGCCTTACATTTGGATGCAGGTTTCTTCATGGGCCAATTACAGACGCTGTTAAACTTAACGACGGAAAATCTTTTTCCCAATATAAACAAACATCTAAACAAACGCTTGAAGGATTAATCTACGCCTTTAAAATCGTGAATCTAAGGACAGGTGGTAATTTCAGGAGTCGATTTCTCCCAGATATGCTTGAAAATACAATTCACCACTACTAACAATCTAGGTATATTGGTATAAACACATTAAGCTCCAATCAAGACCTTGTGATGATAACATTTAAGAGAGGCATCAGTCATGAGGTAGAAGCCTTGAGGGGCCCCCTGTCTCTAATAGCCTCTGCTCTCCAGTTCCCAGTGGGACTTAAGTTACAGGGCGCTTCCTTAAAGACCCACTCAGGTAAACTAGCCTTCAGTCCTACTCATAGCATCTCAGTGTCCAGTTACCCATTACTGTAAGCCTCGCAATCACAGGAGCACTGGACATGGAGCTGCTAGAGGAAAGTGGTACGGCTGAGGTCGGGCCAAGCCGATGGCCACAGCGCCAAAACACCATTAAACAGACATGAGCTCATCAACAGCCCTGACTGGTTTCCATTCTGTCAGTAGCCTCTCACTCAGAAGAATACGATATGTTGGGCTGGATACTGTGACATTTTGGACGGATGCTTTTTATGCCCTCCGCCCCTCCTGCTCCTGGATTTAATGAATCGGCAGTTTGGGTGTGACAAGCAATTTAGTCAAATAGTTGTGACTTTCCTTCCAGGTAAAGTGAGTCATGCTGTGAGTTGGAGGAAAGCTGTACTGTAACAAGATCCCGTTCATCAGTTGTGTTCAAGTGTTTGAGAAAATCTCTGATTATTAAGTGTGTGAAGTGCTGTAAAAATAAAATCATTAAACGCTGCCTTAAAATGGCCATCCATGATTCTAAGAAGTGAGTGTGTTTGTGACAAGCAATTCAGTCAAGTCAGGTGAGTCATTCTGTATTACATAACCACTGTGGAGGGAACAGCTTCTCAAGCCACTTTTCAGGACCGCAAATGTTGATCCCACCGATAACCATCGGGCAATCAAGACCTTCTGATGTTCTTGTGGCATCAGAAATATTCTCATCCAATGCTCTAAATCAATGCTTTGTTCACAATGCAATCTGCAGCCACCAGCCTACGGCAACCTTCAGATTCACAGATGATCAAGGCTTTCAGTGATTCAACGGAACACCCTTGGAACAGGTAAAATGCGTGGCATCCCTGGTGCCGTCCCGGGAGACAGGGAGGCTGACACGGGCACCAGCTGGCACCTGTCGGTCTGCGGACGGCCAAGTGTGGCCGTGTCCATAACCCTACCTGACAGACGCACTGTGGCATCACTCACTGTTCCAGGGACGCAGTCAACCGCACGGAAACAACGGCTCCAGGGTCACCTTGCGCTTTTACTCAGGTAAAGGCGTTCTGTCCGAGTACAACGGAGGTAGAAAGCAGAGTGACTGGTCCGTGACAACAGATGGAAAGGTCAATGTGACTAACCACCGGACAACAGGGTTTGACTCAGCCAGGATTTTCCAGCGTTTCAAGATCAACCGAATGATTTGGAAAGGGTTGCTCAAGTCCACTGACTGTCTCGTCTCCGCCTTTCTCTCTATTATACTAACATCTACAAGAATCAAAGTAACACAACGAAGATCCCATTATTTTAATTGTGACATCTTGTACCAAAACCAAATCCATTTTAACTCCATGCCAATATGGCAGTAACATGTAGTCTTGCACCATTTATATCTGGCCATTTGTGTGACTTGCTGGAGCATTTCAGCCAGGGGGACCCTTATGGGGTTTCTATCATGTTGGAGAGATTTCTAGGCCGGTGAGATTTGTTTCACACATAATTGGCAAGAAGGAGCGCGGGGAATTGGTTTCGCATGCAAAACAACACACTCTGTTTTGTCAGAAAATGTATTGAAGGAGGTGCGAGATGACAAATTGTCATAGTGGTCAAGTCCCTTCATTTTGTTAGCCTCGATGTTATACTAATCACGCTACAAGTCAATTTGTGTGTTCCTATCAGCAGACATATTGATAAATTCACAAGGCGTCCACATTATCCCACTTTCTAAAATAACAGATATCTGTGGAGGTGATACTTCCTGGCTTGGCCAAGCATGCCCTCCCTCAGCCAGTACATGAAAACATCTGGGTAAACTGGGTAGTGCAAGTTAGCTAGAAAAAAGACTATATAACATTACACAGCACAACGGATTGTCATCATGATTTGAAGAATGCATTATTTGGAAGTGATCTTTCAACCAAAGCTTTCTCTCAACCATACCCTGGTGAAACGGGTCCAAACACATATTGAAGAATGTATTCACAAATTGCATTTGGATGAAAGCAGTTTTATCAGGAACAAGACGGCAGATAATTAAGTTAGTTTTATTGAATTGTGGCTTTACTCTTGCTAAACAAACAGTGGCTGTGGCACTGAACCAACCCCTTACAACCCCTTATCCAAAAAGTTGGGATGCTGTGTAAAATGTAAGACATGCTATGATGGTCAAATAATTCAAACCATGTATTCAATAGAAAATGGTACAAAGACATCACATCAAATGTTGAACCTGAGAAATGTAATTAATTCTTGGAAAATATATGCCCACTTGGAATTTGTTGCCAGCAACGTTATTAAAAGCTGGGATAGGGGCAACAAGATTGTAAATGTTGTGGAATGCAAAAGAAACACAACTACTTAAGCTAATTGGCAACAGGTCAGTAACATTACTGGCAATAAAAAAACATCCCAGAGAGAATGAGTCTTTCAGAAGTAAGGATGGAGAGGGGTTTATAAATCTGTGAATGTCTGTGCTGGCAATTAATGCAACAATTTGACAATAACATTTCTCAATGTAAAATCATCTACGGTACATAAAATCATAAAAGATTTGGAGAATCCTAAGAAATCTGTACCCAATAGACAAGGCCAAAAATCTATAAATGCAAGTTAACGACACAAATGCAAGTTAACTCTACCACTCAAAAAGAAACCATACATAAACAAGATCCAGAAACGCTGCCACCTTCTCTGGGCCCAAGCTCCTTTAAGAAAGACTATGTGAAGTGGAAAACTGTCATCTGGTCTGACAAATCAAAATAAGAAAGTATTTTTGGGAATCATGGACACTGAGTCCTCTGGACTACAAAGGAGAGGGACCATACAGCTTTTTATTAGTGCACAGTTCAAAAGCCAGCATCTGTGATGGTATGGGGGTGCATTAGTGCACATGATAGGGGTGACTTGCACATCTGGGAAAGCACCATTAATGCTGAACAATATATATAGGTTTTGGAGCAACAAATGCTGCCATCCAGACAATGTCATTTTCAGGCAAGGCCTTGCATATTACAGCAAGATAATACCAAACCACATTCTGCATGTATAACAACAGCATGGCTCCGTAGTAAAAGAGTATGTGCTAAACTGGCCTACCTGCAGTCCCAACCTGTCACCCATTGAAAACATTTGGTACATTATGAAACAAAAAATATGCCAAATCACATCATATAATCAAATACTGTAGATGTATTAGTAACAGGTTCATAACATCAATGAGGCATTTTAGGATTTTTTATATATTGCCACAATATTTTGTGCCTAAGAACAGCTATTAGCTGTGGTATTGGTCATATAATAACCCCCTTGTGACTTATTGCTTGAATATAAACCCACAAGTGCTATTCAGACAGTGCATAATTGTATTTTCATGACGCCTCCCAACGGAAATCGCACACTGAACTATTGTTTGCTACATATTTCAGACTCCTTCTATTGCAGTCGTTTAGTAAATGCCAAAATTAGCAGTGTTGTATAAAACATCAGTGTTGTACAAAGTCATCAGTGGTCAGATCATTTAAAAGCTTGTTTGTTGGATTCTGGCTCGGACCCATTAGTTGTTGGGCTAGTCAGCCAAAACAGATTGGTTTCCATGATCAACTGATTTATATTATTGTTTTGCATAGAAGTGGGTAGACTGCATTTAACCAGCACATAGGTTCAACAATACAATCTTCACATCAGAGATTAAAAAGTACTAAGTTGAGGGAAGTTCCTAATCAAGTCCTAAATGAACTCCCTTTACCTGATACTACACACAGCAACGCATTTTTACCTTGGTTATGTTGGCAAGAGCCAGATTGGTTAGCTAGGTAATAATACCATGTAATCACTGAATTTTTACCTGCAATCATCAACACTGCCTTCAGATGGACATCAGAGAAGTCAGAGGAGTAACTCTACAAGTTGATTAACTCTGAAAAAACATGGAGTCCCTGTGCATGCTGGGGAATGATCTAGTTGGGCTGAGGAGGTCTCTGAGGAGCAGAACAAGATGCCTCCATCCTTACATTGGGAGTCGCTGTCCCATCAGGCAAAACGCTCAGGTCTGCTAACTCCATAAAAGACTGCAATGGGCCGATTTTGGACAGAATTTGTAGAGAGATAACTTTCCGGCCTTGCCTTCTTCTTCTGCTCTGGCCCAGCTGTGCAGGGGGGTGTATAATTGGTGCTTCGCCTGCCCCAATGCTGATCAATAATAACATCAGTTTCTGGCAATCCCTCACCTCCGGTTTGATACAACTATATCCTCAACCTTCCAACACTCCTCCATATCTGATTAGTATGTTTAGGATGGGCCGAGCATTACCGAATAATTAGCTCCACTCTCACTTATGCTGAGGCCTGTTTTTTCCAGAATCCTCGCTATTTGGACACATAGATTGGGCCAATGCATCTTTAAGTTAACGAGTATCACAGAATCAGAATTGATTTGCTTACTGCATTCCACATACCCAGAATTACTTGTTGTCATGTTGCTGCAGGTGACATAAAACACAGAGGTGGACAAGAGTTTAAGTCAGTTTATTTAGATTTAGGCAGGAAATGATCAGCAGTCTCAGTGGTAGTATCACATACTGGGAACACAAACTGGGAATGTGAACCCAATTAGAAATTCCAGTATTATGGGGTGGGAACACTTTAGCTGCAATGGTGCGCTTCTGAACCAGACAGACATGTTGACAGGCAGACAGAAAGGCAGGAAGACAGACGGAAGCAAAGGCAAACAGGTAGGGACACAGACAGAAAAGCAGACAGACACACAGTTCTAGAGTGGGTAATAGGGAAACAATATTAAAAAAATTCTCTCTGTCCATCAAAATAAGATACAACATAAAACCACTTGTGTGAATAATGGACATGTTGTGAGTGAATGTTCACTAATAACATGGAGTTACTATAGGTCAAAGCCCATTACAATAATGAATGACTAGCATAAAACCTGTACAGTATATGTTTTATAGTGTCACATTGCCCAGACGATGCTTTAATTCTAATGTACATGTTCACAGTATATGCTAATACATGACATGGCATTTCCACACTGCATTTTTCTTAACCCCGGGAATGACTGGCCCTGGGCTAGCTTAGCGTGTAGTTACAAAAGAGTTTGTTAACCCTGGGCTAAGGTTTAAATCTACGCTAAGGATTCACACTAGAGGCCTTCTCACACAGTATTGTTCTTAGCCCTGGGCTATCTTAGCCCCAGGCTAAGACTGGCCCTGGGCTAGCTTAGCCTTTGTTCACACAGGAGGTTGTTAACCCGGGGCTAAGGTTTAACCCTAAACTAAGGATTCACACACGTATTCTGAAACCCTGGGCTATTGGACAAATTCAACAGGAGACCATATAAAATGTTGTCTGACAAGCTACAAATATTGGGTTCTTTCTAGCATAAAAATGTCTCGTACATTACTGACATGCAATCAATGTTACGCTTCCATGATTCAATTAATGACTTTCTGTCATCGGTTCATCAAAATGTTCACCCTGTTGGCATTTGCTTTGACAACTTTGTTACAAATACGCAAACATTGCCCTTTTGTCTTCTGACATGTTTTCTGGATTTACTGCATAAGTTAGCTGCAGTAGCTACTTCGCTCAGATTAACCCCCGTATACTGAAATGAGGACAGTTTGTCGAGTGAAAAGAATGAAAAAAGTATTTTTGATGATAATGGCAAGGGTTACAAGCTTAAATTAAATGAAAGCAGAGCTTTTGTTAATGGACATACAACATTCAGTGCTTCTGTTCCTGACCCCATTTCACTGTACTTATTTCGACTACATGTTTCTGGGGCTAGCCCGGAAAAGTCAGCGCTAACCATGCTCCGAAGCAGGGGCAGCCAGGTCTAGGCTAAAGTTGGCACACTCCCATTTCATAATGGGAAAGTGAACCCTAGCTTTGCCCTGCCCCAAAATGCTGACTTCAAGACCTGGGCTAAGGTGCAGTGTGAACACGTCTTCAGCATGTACTTGGTTTGTGACAGGATGGACAAGCCCACACAGATGCTTCTACTGCCTCCATCCATTTTATTCACGCCGATATTGAAAAGGTTATCTGTGCAGATTACAATGCATGACAGACGGTGTTGGGCGGTACAGGCTCAATGGTTATGGTACTGTGCTCCGTGAATACCTGATGGCTTGGTAAATGTCAAGTATGGGTCATTTGACATCCCTGGAAAGAAAGCAGTTGTTTGAATTAATAGGATTGCTCTCTGCTGGCCATATTCTAGTAATACTTTATATTAGGATTTAACGTACATTGGTTTATTTTTTTAGAAAATTACTTTTTGGAACAAGATTACTTGTGGGGACAGAATAACTTATGGTGACAAACTTGGAGGCTGTGGGCTAATTGATAATCAATCAGTTGTATGGCAAATTACCACTAGCCATAAAGCACAGACGAAATGAATAAACAATGAGCAAAGAGTAGTCTTAGATAAACTGAGACTTAACAGAGATTGTAAACATGAAACAAATAATTTTTCTATATGATCAAATTCCACCCTTTAGACTGTGAAGGGGGAACAAGTATTACAGTCTATTCAATCAAATAAGTAAGTTGTCATTTGATAGGTAGAAATTTCCCTGGAGAGAACACGCATCCTGACCAGATCCTAACAGATTTCTTCTGCAACTGCAAGACCTAAAAGCAATTATACTGTTGTGGCAGTGAACTCAAGTGGGAAAGATTTCCCCTTTCACATGCCTTAAACCTGATTCAGACATATTGCAAAACACAATTTAGAAAACAATGAAACGCATCAAGTAATTCTTACCGAGAAACATCATAAATGATCCCCCTTTCTCTCCACTGCAGTGCCATTTGGACACTCGAAACCCGAAACCATTTACCTGAAATCAATTTAGTCCCCTGATAGGATGGGCTATGTGCAGGATCCATGACAACAGTGTAGTGTGTAGAGGCAGCGATGACAGAAAAATGCCCTCAAATGCAGAGGCAATTAAAGTCCATCCTAGTTACGGATCTCCTGTACTTATGCAAATATTCTAAACTCCTAATTGTTGCTGTGCAATTTATTTACGGCAAAACAAATGACTGTGAAATACGTTCATTTACATAGTAATGATGGGGTGCAGGGAGGCGGGGCAATTTCAGAGAAATGTAGATGAGTCACAGTCAGGCTAAGACAGGAGAGTCAAATGAAGTATACTAGATAAGACAACCAAATAACTAGCATCCTACCGTGTGAGACTTAAAGACTGAACATGCTGACAGAGGTGGTGGCAGTGGAAATATTTCAAATATTTCAAGTACATTTCTGAAAAGGTGAATTTTCAGAAATCTATTTTAGAGACTCTGCTAACCTAGCCTCCAAGGGTCTGTTTTACCATGGAAAAGAAACAGGACAGGACAGCAAAGTGCCCTAAGGAGGCTGCACAAAGAGCCTGGGTAACACTAAAGTGTTTTTCAGTATTCTAATAACACACAATTCCTGCTTTATCCAATAGCATTTTGCTACCAACAGCATATTATCTTACACACATTTATGAAACAGTTAGAATGTTAAATTCTCTTTGTCATGTAGGACTTCCTATACTTAAAGTGTATATTCCTTATTTCCTTCCAGTTCAGGTGAAATGACAGCAGCAATGCATTCAAACCTCTTGGTTGATCCGTTTCCAAAAGCTATATAATATTTGTGTAAAAACAAAAAATAACTTTAATATTTGTGTCAAAACAAAAAATAACTTTAATATTTGTGTCAAAACAAAAAAGAACATAGATGGCACAATGCTTCCCTACACAAAAGTGCCTGTTTTCTCACTGAACATAAATTGAGTGAACTGTGTAGAAATGTTCAAACAGGAAATGACTGAGGGGTTTTGCTTGGCTCTGTCTTGCAGTGCACATTTGAGGAGATTGTTTATGTCTTAGTAATGCCCAAGGAGGAGAGAGTGAAGACTTCATTTTGACCAAAGAAGCCACTGGTGCTCCTTCGGTTAACCAAAACAGATTCTGCATTTTAAAATGTGATTTAGTACACACCATCAATCTATTCTGGTTAGTAAATGTGAACCTTTTTTATCCTAATATCCTATTAAGGAACATAAGTACTGGTTACCAGCTATCTAGATGAACCGACAAATAACTTATGCCTTCCTGGAATTCTGTGACTGGGTATTTCAGAATACAAAATGCTGAGTTTCTGCTGATGAATGAAAACATTTTAATGGATGGAAACATGCTTTGCCGATAGGACATTTTGCAGGTACACTGACTGGGCAATTAGGTAGCAAAGCTTCTGTCAAAGACACATATTACTTTCCCATGTTAAATGACATTTTGATAGAGATAAATACTGAGCTTTTTCTAGTCACCCTATTTTTATATTGTTCTTCTTCTGCTTCCCTCCCTCTGTCCAGCACATCCTTTGCCTCTTTCCCACTCTACTACTGTCTCCAGTAGTTCATCGTGGCGGGGATGTGCTGAGCTGGGGGAAGCTGAAGGTGAAAGGCAGTCATCCAAAAAGCACAATTAAATCAAAGAGTGGCACAGTGAATGCCCGAGCCCCCCTGGAGAAGAAGATAAAGATGAGTTGGCCAGTCTACCGAGGATAGAGCTTTAAGAGTCCTGTGGAAGCACCGAAAACACTAACTTACAGACGGTCCATATCTGGCCTCCCTCCTCCTCTGCCCCCGCTATCGGCCGAGTGGTCTACAGACCAGCTGCTGTGAAATTGGCAGGGGGATGAACTCAGACTAGACCGGAGACAACATCAACAATCTAGTAATGTCAATTATGTACTAAATCAGACTTGATAAGTCAATATTATTGAACCAGAAGCCTGTATAATATGTGAAGAAAATGTAAGGTGGAAAATCCATGTTAATTACGATGGTAAACATTGGATCATATCTTGCAACCAAAAAGAGTCCATAGCGCAGTACAGGAGCACCCGTGAAAGTCCCCTGGGTGCCTGGTCACTGGGAAATGATGCTGAAGACACACTGAACAGAGGACACACTCAACATCTCGACACAACAATTGAGGCTTTGCAGGAAAAATTATAGACAAGATGCCTTGGGTCGTTACACGTCACTTACCTATTTGTCTGTATTTGTCTTGATGTTTTTTGACACGCAAATTACCACACAGCATTCCAAAGACAACAAACAGGACCTGACATTTAGCGAGTCATTATCCACCACCGTTTGCTTATCAACCAAGGGGGGGGGTGGGGTGGTGGGTGGTAGACCACACAGGGCGACAGCGAGGCCAGAGGGGCCAGACGGTGAAGGCCCAACACATTTGTTTATGTTCTCCTGACAACAGAAGGCCTCCTCGGGGGGAGACAGGAGAACTGTATCTTCACTACCAGGCTTAATGGAGTAATGAAAACCTCCCCCCTCATTCTGGGTAGGGAACAGAAGGTCAACAGAACGTGACCAACGGGGGTAACGGAACGAGAAGTTGGGGTCGGAGTGGGTTGAAACAGGTGAGGCGAATAACCAAACGTACATTCTGATGATGTGATCTGAAAACTATGCACCCGGAAAATCTCCAAAGCTCTGTTGCGCAGTAAATAACACACACTAACAAAACGAGAGCTTGAACAGAATTAGAGCCCGAAAGCCTGCCTGGGAAAAGGGCACAACTTTTATCGGCACCGGGTTCCTGCACACAATTAGACTGGCAGACCATTTCTGCAACCGGTGGCGTATAGGGACAACATGACCGGCAGATGCTGTGCCAGAAATCAATTGAAAACGGAGAGGGAACACCAAAGTGGACACTGCTAATGGCCAAATGAAATTACACATAGACATTTACAGGGGTGGGACAGGCGGTGGTGGACATTAGGAGAAGAAAGGTGCTGCGTTAGTTACCGTCTGTTACTGGACGGGCGGGGGAAACAGATAAGATCTGTGACAGGGTTGGGAGGCAGATTTTTTTCATACAGTTCAATCCACAAGTATTTGGACTTTGTTGTCATTGTTTTAACACTGTATTCGGTGACTTTGGATTTAATATTTTACCATGATGCTGTGGCTAGTGACGGCTGTTAGTTTCAATTTGAGGATATTTTCCTCAACATCAGATGAATCACTGAGAAATACCTGCATGTGTTGGACATTGTTTCCACCATTTATGGGTAGAAAAAGCCTTTAGACTATTGGTTTTAGACTTGTCCCCTATCAGGATGTTGTTTGCATAGTAACACAACAGAGCAGTAAAGGTCTAGTCTTGATTCTAGGCTTTATATTTGGAGCTGGCTGGGTGTCTGGCAACACAAGGACCTAAAGACGTTGATAAATCAGAATAAATCGATCAGATACAGCTAAAACATTAGGTATACCGAAATAAAAAAATAAAAAATAAAGAGGTTAATGTGGACAAAAAGAGTTGGCGTGCCAATCTGTGAAATAAGACGAAGGGGGTGTTATGTTTTGGTCATGTATGGCGTAGATGTTTCCAAAGTATACCAAAACATCAACACAAGTCACCATACAAACACAACACGGTATATAAAAGGAATGGTAACAACCCTGGAGCCATGTAGAGAAGTCACAGCGCAATCTGATTGGGTAGGTGTAATCTCTGGGTAGGAAACATATGTCCTGGGGTGGGGGAACTGGGAGAGCTGGTGGAGGGTAATTGGAGGGAGATGGTTTCTGGAACCCAATACTCTGGTGATTCAATTGCTACCCACCAGTAGCGGGAGTTAATCTCAAGAGTGCAAAAGAATAACACCACTAAACTTCCTGAATCTCAAAGTGGCACGATATGAGCTATTTTCCTTTAGGCTGTAACTTTGGTACGAAGGAGGAGTAGTAATCTCTTTTGGTATAGAGAGACAAAGAACACCAGTGACAAAGACGGAAGATGCAGTTTCAAGAGGACAGCAACTACCAGAGACTCAACACATCATGATAAACGCAACAAGTCTGAATCGATATCGAGCTGCGCTTGGGACAATAAGAACATATTTCACCATCAATTGCTTTTGGCAGAGAGGTAATCTGGGTCCTGTATATTGGGCAGCATTGAGGCGAGAATCTGATATGAGGCAGGCTATTCACTGATTAGCTGACGTGATTGATGGATAAAGTGATGATGCTGACAGATACAAATGAGGGCTATAATGGCTTTGACAGAAGAGGGAAGCCTCGCTCTGTGGGTGTTTAGGCCTACTTGAGCCTCTCTATGTCACATCATCTGCCTTTCCAATTGGTTGTGGAGAGCCGATATGAAAATAGTTCCAGCAGACCAGCCAATGAAAAAATAAGAACTGGTGACTACGTGGAATAGAATGCCCACTCAACCACCAAGATTGAGCTTGCAGGCGCCTGACCTACCAGAAGGAGTCACTAGAGGGCACCGAAGCATGGCAACCCCTGTATGATGCCAACCCTAAATAGTTCCAAGGTAATTGACACATGTAACGCCACATCCTGGATTCAAACTACTGTATTTGTAAGTGGTCAATTTTACGTGCAAGCTTATTTTTGTTTTTGTTGTGATTTTCACTATGCAGTTTCCTAACAGTTGAAGAAGCAGGCACTTAAACAGATCCCAAAGGACATTTGCTCTCCAGATCAAGGTGACTTTGGAAATGCCACCCCACTGTCCCACAAATAAATGGCTGGGGCCATCAATGTCCACAGTCTTCACCCAATCAGCCTTTCACAGACAACGTAAACCTGAGTAATGTTCCAGGTTTTCCTAAAGTGGCATAACAGTCAGTTTGGATTTTCAATCAAAGAACTATGACAGGGAGATGAGGAGAGAAAGCGGTACAGGAGAGGACAGAAGATAACAGGGCAAGGAGGGGAAGGGGAAAGACAGAAGAGGACACAAAATGGGGGGCGGGGGGTAAAGGACGGAGGAGATCACGCACCAGCAACAGCATACATCGCCTCCATGAAATGTCACCTTCATGAAATAAAGTAACGTTTGACAGTCCCGTTGGAGCTGCAGAAAGAAGTGACTTTTCACCAAGAGATGACCTTTATAAATTCCCAATGGCTGGACTAGCTGCAGTGTGCTTAGCTGAGCATTACAGTTTGAATGGTGAAGCACACAAGGTTAGTGAATTAGAGAAACTGTGTCAATACTAGGTGGATCAGCTATTACCTATAATGCATCGGAATACTGCATTGGAACAGGGAAAATTCCTCTCTTTCTATAGTTCTGTGCTTCTAGAGTGTTCCAAAAGAAGGGTGGTCCAGAAGTGTATGCAGCTGCTTCTTGTGATTTTCCTCTTCCATGAATAAAGTCTAAAAACAATGAATCAATCAAAATTTACATAGAAGATGGTCTGTAATAGTAACTTGCCAATGTGTTTCATTCTAGAAACAGGACAGTTCTGGGAGCAAATGAACCTCCTCCACACCTGCACCACATTCTTTCACAACCAAAAACATGTTACCAAGACACCCGGAGCCACGGCTACACACCAGTATTTGCCCTCAGACTGCTTTTTCAACATATAGGAAAGCCTGGGTTTAGTTGTTTTATTGAAAAATGGCAACCTTGAATGCTAAGTGCGTGGGGGGGGGTTGATAGAAGAGTGTGGCTCTTCAGTATGCTGAGCGGTAAGGTGCCTGTAGCCTTGAATCAGCTCCAGGTGAGAGAGAAGG
Organism: Esox niger; assembly: GCA_016801105.1. Classification (NCBI taxonomy): domain Eukaryota; kingdom Metazoa; phylum Chordata; class Actinopteri; order Esociformes; family Esocidae; genus Esox; species Esox niger. Next base: position 2,661 of record JACXGJ010012050.1, on the reverse strand, counting down.
GAAGAAGGTTCTGGAACACAGCCAGATAGGTGGAGCAGAGCAACAGCCATGCTCTAATTAACTGGCAGGGTGCAGGGTGCTCCACCTGCATCCCAAATGACACTCCATTCCCAGTATAGCACATTGCATTAGATAGGGCTCCGGTCAAATATAGCACCTGATTCAGGGCACAGGGTGCCGTTTGGAACACAAACTCAACATTAAATCTTTGTCAGAGCTTGGTATTTAACAAAGAGCTTTGTCAGAGCTTGTATTCTCACAAAAGTCGGCCAACTACTGATGTTATTACCGTGGATGTCTATTTGAAGAGCGGCGAGGACTCGTGCAACATCTGGTCTTTATCTGGTCAACTGATGCCAGGTCAGTTACTACTTTTATTTCAATTGAGTCATTAGCCCTGGCAAGGCTGGCAGGATTAAGCACTCCCACTCCTCAGGCAGACACTGAAGTGTTCCCTGAAAGAGATTTACAGCTGTGGCAGATCAACAAACACTTAGACCTGCCGGATGAAGAACAACATTGATGGCAGGTAGGAAACACTCAAGATTGATGTCTGTTGAGACCGGTATCTTTTAGAATGGAAGGCAGCCACTGAGCCCCGAGAGCTGAGAGTCAAACTCTGAGATTCTCAGGTCAGAACAACACCGTGCCTGTCTTCAGATGTTGCCCTATGCAAACAGACATACATTGGCGTGCAGGTTTAAACCTCTTTGAAGAGACGGGCCCTGATCGGCAGCCGGGCTGAAGCTGCCACTCATCTGGATAAGGCGGACAATCACTTTTAATTGCACTGATGGAAGCCAAATACAAAAGAGTTTCATTGCCTAATCAGCTTCCAGAAGAAGGATAAGGAAGAGCAGCTACATTTGAACTACGAAGACCAGCATGGGAGATTATAATGGGTCACTCTAACAAGGGGAAAACACAGTATTGTCTCATGAATTTAAATTCAAGAGGAGACATCAAAGAGAAGTTCTGCTTCTCTGATTTGTCAGTGGTCTCTTACAAATACGGAGTGCACGTAGACTTTTGACCCAAACAGATGCTAATATACAGAGGAGCCCGTCCACGGGCTTGGTCTCCACCACGCCCTGCCACCACTCGGCTGATCCACGTACAGGCTTGGAGACATGCCAGCTCTCCATCTGCACCAGGAGAGGCTGTGTTGTGTGTGTGCATGTTTGTGTTTTGGGGGCTAGCCGTCTAAAGGGACATGCTCCATTAGCAACGAACCATCTGGGCACCTACAGTACCTTATGAAGCGGAGAGTCTCTCAGGGGAAAGTATACCAGAGAGCTCCAAACGCTGTCACCTCTATGAGGAGCCCAGACAGGCGACCCAGTTTTCTACTTAAAGAGGTTGTCAAATAAAGGGCTTCAAAAGGTTTACCTGACTGTTCAGATATTTTTGGTTCCCGTTAGAAATCTTTATTTTCTTTGCGCAAGAGAGAAAGAGGGAGAGAGAGAGAGAGAGAGAGGGAGAGAGAGGACAAGGACAGCCAAACAACCCTTCTTTGTTGGAACATTTGATTTTGCATTTTCAACACAAATCAGAGGACAGACATGGGAAGGATCAGTATGGAAAGGATATGAAGAATTTAGGTACAGAGGCTTCTTTCACTTTCCGGGATTTGAAAAGCAGACTAATCCTCTGAAGAATATGTCTATGTATTCATGATATCATGCTGACTCCAAGCTAAGAGGATGCAGACTTGCAGTCTTGTGGTCAGTGACAGATGAGCTGTCATATTCCAGAGCAGCGGGCTGTGTGACTGGCTGGTTTGTGACCAGGTTAGCATGCAGAGAGGTTGAGAGAGACATGCTGGCACCCCTCGGACCCTTCTATCAGCCTGGAGAGATGAGACAGAGTGCCAGCATCCCACTCAACAGACCTGGAAAGGACCAGACTTACAGCATTATGTTTGTCTGCTCCTCCAACACATCCATCCATTCACTAAAATGTGTTACTGAACCTCCATCACAAGTTCAAGTGTGTTTATTGCATGTGCTTGTTTGTGTGTGTGTGTGTGTGTGTGTGTGTGTGTGTGTGCGTGTGTGTACTCTATACTTGTGAGTACCAGAGACCTTTATACACTGTGTGATTGGAATTACATTTTGTGATTGCTTGGGCACCTGAGAGTAAAAGGGCAGAGAGTACTTCTGGTGCATAATAATTCCAGTTTAGACTTCCTGGTTTAGTGAGCAGCGTGATACGAACCAGAATGGCATCAGATGTGGTTCAGAAAACGTATCTTGAAATCGACTGTCCTGAGCCTGATTGGAGTAACAGTGATAAAGCAGGGCTTTAATCATCAATATGATATCAGAAAATTGGGGAGAAAGTAATTGTTTTCTTTTTTTTACTTTAGCCTAATTTCACTTGGTATGTTGAATGAGAACACATTCTTGCTTACAGCAGTGAAAACTTGGGGATCAGCTACAGGGGAAGCTGTGTGAAATAAGGTTAGAGCTGGTTTTAGAGTTAAAAGACTCGATTAAGTTAGGCATTAAAGAGTATTTTTTTTGGTTAATGTTATAGGAGAATAGAAAAATAGATTAAAAATGTTAAACCAGTTACAACACCCTAAATGTCCTTGTGTACTGTACATAGCACGGCAAGTACTGTTTGTGTGTGTGTGTGTGTGTGTGTGTGTGTGTGTGT
>JACXGJ010012049.1:0-18654 GCA_016801105.1 Esox niger | reverse complement strand
GGAAACAGTCAGTCAATAGAATGTGCATGTCACAAAGCTGTACGTGTTTTCCGGAAACAGTCAGTCAATAGAATGTGCATGTCACAAAGCTGTACGTGTTTTCCGGAAACAGTCAGTCAATAGAATGTGCATGTCACAAAGCTGTACATGTTTTCTGGGAGGTGATTTTAAAGCTGTGCTGTCACGGCCTTGCATTGTTAAAGTTTAGGAATGTGCGTTGAGGTGCGTAGCTTGGCGACACGAGCATGTCCCTCCATGTGACCAGGGGCCAAGCAATTACTTTGACAGATGCCAATGAACTAAGCAGTAGTGTGTATGACTTCCAAGCACAGATTTGTGTGTACACCCTTTGCTAAGTCCCATGAGCACATAAAAAACTCACTGAGGCACACAGAACACACCGTTCAAAAGCACACACACACACACACCTCAATGTCGTGCCAAAACGCTGCTTCCCCCATCCACTCCCATCCGAAGAGAACAAGGTCAACAGGTGAAACCGCGGCCAGTATACTCTGGAGCCCCACATCCCCCAGTGCTCCCGGGACTAGCAGTCAGAAGTGTTATTGTCAGCGAAGGTTTTGGATGAATGACATGATTGCCAACCCTTCACCGGCAACTGAATTGGCAGCACAACAAAGCAGTGTTAAACAAACACATCACTCCTTACCACTTACAAACATGACATTCTGACTCAACCGGCGCTGACAAACCTCCTGCGCTCAAACCGTAATGAAGATATAGAACATGCCGCTTCTAAAGCTGATCACACTTCTGAACGAATTTATTCCACAGACATTCCATTACATGTTCCAGATAGTTCCGTGTAAGGAGTCTGAGGTGTTGTATAATAACAGTAACGTGGTTGTGAAAAAGCCAGCAATTCGTCGGCCAGCAAGGAAGGGAAGCCATTGTCCTGTTAAGAGGGCTGCTCGCTCCAGCACACAGGAGTTCTCCGCCTTTGTGACCCCATTTGAACACAGCGTACCCAGTTTGGCGGGCGGGTGCTTATTTCTGGAGTCAACATGTATTAGGAAATTCATCCCAGGACTTGGTTGGGAAGCTGGCATATCTCAGATAACACAGAAATGGCTTTACATTTTCAAAGGGTTCATTTGGACTTTCATAAGGACCTGCCTTTTAGATACAGTCAGACATAAAGAGTAGATTAATATCATCCTGCATTACCACATGAATGAGAAGTCCCTGTACTGCTCAGCAAGGGTGTCCAGAGGATAATCCACAGTTACCAGATGGACGTTCGGGACATTGGACCTGACAGTGTCCCACCCTGTTTCCAGTCAGGATGGGGGGGGCTTTCCAAATCCCGGATGGGGGAGGAGAAGCATGGAGGGGGTCTGAGAGTGGGGGGACCCTCCAGATGTGAGAGATGATTAAGAGAATTTGGTTCCCTGTTGGTTTCTCCAGTTTCATCTCACCTGTTCCCCAAATGGTTTTCCTCAATGGGTGTTGTCCGACTTTCCTGTTCGTTTGTTTTCCCTTATCAAACGGGAAAGTGGGAACTTTCATCGAATTCACTCAAAACCCAAATGGTATTTAGTTCAATGCCCTCTATTAGGGCTTGGCATGGCAGTGTTTATGCAGACAGTACGATACAGCCAAACGGTTTTGTAAGCATGTCTGTAATCCCACCATGTTTATCACCACACCATTGGGGAATCAGATTGCAATGAAATGCAAGCCGATGGTTTTGTGTTTTTGTTTTACCCAAATACCCACTACGTTGTTTTTAAGGCATTAAACTGATTATTCATGTGTCCACTGCAATGGTATTTATTGAATGTTCTATTGACAGATGATACTACGTGCTTACGATTCCAGATGTTTCTGTCTGCTTCTGAAGGGCAGGTCCAGCTCCAGTCTTAAGTGGCTTCTTATGGCCCCCCGCTCCTCAAAACACTTTTTTTGGGGGAGGCCTCAACTTACTACGGAGTTAAACCGAGTTTCACCCGGTGACATTTTGAAATGTGGTTGTGCAAGACATTTTCATTTCATTACAGATTAGATGACAACTTTGTCAACTTGTTCAAGCTGAATTTTGCAATTTTCGGCCACTTGTAAAAGTGGTGCTAGCAAGCCAAAATGCACTCACAAAAATAGTGTACTACATGGTGTGTCAAAACATGCCCAAACTTGAAATCTCAAGGCAACTGAGGTATGATAACGATTCTTATTTAATATGGACATACTAATAACATATTACAAAATGGAACATTCCCAGTGGTTCCCAACCTACTGAATATTTCTCTTCCTGGAGTAGCCCTGAGGTAGGCTTACACCAGGTTCCCTCTGGTTGGGAACCACTGTCGTAGAATATTGACCAGGCTAGCAGGACAAGTGCCCAAGGGGCACGCAAATGTTTATGCCTCAAGGTGGGGAGTCCTTACATCCATTTGACTTCCTGGTTAGAAGAGCATCATTCCTGAGAGGAAGGCTCCCAAATCTGTTGGGAGTTGTTTCAAAGAGAACTGGCTGTAATTACAGTTGGAAATTGGGAACGGCAGAAGGATAGAAAGGAAACTAACAAACTCTACAGACCGACAGTAAGTCTGATGTTGTTCTCTGCACACACGTTCTTTCCCTTCCAGTCATCCTTGACTTTTTAGTTTAGGTTTCGGCCGGGGCTTCGCAGCTTTCCTATTCCAAGCCCGTGGAGAGGAGGCGGAGTGCAGAACCTGTCGCCCAGAATGAAAGCAGAGTCCGCTGAAGGGGTGCAGGCGCAGCTCTCGTCCAAACGGACAAAACGGGTCAAGACAGCTCAGCTGCCTCAGGCACGTATCCACCGCCTGGCGCCGGAGGGCGGAGCTCTTTTAGGGCCCACCGGGGGGAGGATCGTGTGGTCGGCTAAGTCTGAGAAGGGTTTTTGGTGGCCAGCAGTGTGACGGAGCGTGGCTGCTAGCACCCTATTAACGACAGGATGGGACAGAGCACCGGTGGCCTTTAAAAGGGACCACAACGTCCTGCACCATTCAACAAGCCAAGCGAGTATAAATGGAGCTCGGTGCATTCCTCCAAATGAATCCTGACCTTGAGTTTAAGGATGAGGTAGCACTTGATTCAGACCATTATTCATTGAGGCGCATCAACACACAGTGCACATGAACTTTGACCAGCTTAATTCCAGCATATTTGTACACGGTATTATAAAGCAAACCTGTCAATTCTAAGTGGAACAAAATAAAAATTTCCTTTCACCCTTGTTCCAAGCATACTAGTTGATGAGATTCAATTAGTCTAGCTTCAGAAATGGGTTTAAGAGGCTGATGTACTGTGGTTTCATTCACCCTTATGATCACCGGGGATGAACGCGAAAACATAAGGCAGCAAAAGCTTATAAACACAAGTGTTCACACAGTCAAATTCAAAACATCTGAAGATATTTAAATTACCTCTAAAGAACCCATCTGATTCTAGTCTACGAAAACAGAACAGTGCACACCTGAACCCGATATTGACTGGGATTGGTGGTGATTGGTCAGACATGGTGTTCACATTTAGACAAGGGCAGAGATTTTTTTTTAAAATGTGATTTTGGAAGAGTTTGGCAATTTCCATCAGGTGATCATTTGACTAGTTTACATTTAAGACCATATCGGGGCCATTCCAGCAGCAGCAAAACGTTCTCTTTGCCTGTCTGGATAAACACACTACGGTGAGTCCTACAGATATCCGGTGTGTTTCCAGAATAATCACTGCAACTGGGTGTCGTGTTCTGGATGTGTCCCTCAGGGCCAATAATATGCAACTAGATCCTCATAAGGGTTTTGCAGGTGAAAATAATCTCAAAGCAGTGTGGATAGGGGATTTGAATGCCTTTCCCTGTTTCTCAGCAGTAAAAGCCAGGACGGAGGGCCGATAATCTTCAACCTAACTGTACAGTTCCCATGGATTCCTCTAACAGAATAACGGACACAGTAAGTGTGTGTACAGAACAGACATCCAACCCTGACAGTGAAAGGCCTTTCATTACTGCCGAGGGTTGCCTGCATGCCATAGACGACACATTGAAAGTCCTCCGTGTGAATAAACAAACAACAAACACACACACACACACGGCATGAGTCACCTTACAAAGCGACCAAAGTGTCAACGTATTTATTAACAAGTTGCAGATAGGACAAAGTCTTGATATATAATATAAAAAACAGTAAAACACCTGTGATTTAATCAATAACGAGCTTGCCAGTGATTGATTGGTCAGGTCTAGGTAATGATTGGTTTCCTGCATGATGTCAATGTCGTATCCAGTCCTAATAGTAACATTCCGTTAAGTAACCAGGCAAACAAAAAACAAAAATTTAAAACAGGGTTGAGTCAGTTCTATTTAAATTAATGTCCAATCCAGGATACAAAATAAAAGCTTTCATTGAAAACCCCCTTTGTCAAAAATGCTCCCACCACAGATGTGAAGGTGTCAGGTCCTGCATGGGTTTGACTCAGAGCCACACCCTTCAGACTCACTCCCCCACCATCGCCATCACAATACTCATGATAAAAACATTTAAATTAAACATAATATAGAAGACACAAAACTAGGATATGGAACTGACTTTAACCCTGTTAAGAGAGCAAAACATGTAGGTTCATGATATCGTGCTTTGTCAGACCTCAGTCTATCCTGGAGGGTGGTGTGAGCCAGTGCTCCTACTGTGTATCAGGCATTGGCGAGCTGTTTGTTGTAGCTTCGCAGTGAGTCGTACGCCAGGCCCCATGCCTGAAAGACTGAACCGTTTTGTTCAACAGGGTCAGCTGAGTTATTTCTCCTTGTTGTTCTTTGGATAAAAACACAAGGGAGCAATTTCTGTTGATGGAGCCTAACAGCAAGGCCTTTCAAAAGGGGTTGTGTTCATTTGATCACAGAAAGGGAACACATATTTGGAATCTGAGGTCCTGGCAAAAATAAATGTTTTTAGTGCACGTTCTTCTATTGATTTGACCAATTAACCTAACCCCTAAATGCTGATTGGACAAACAGAAAAAGTGACTACACCGGTCATATCAGACACTCCATAAAAGCAGTAAAAATAAAGCAACAAGAACCACGAAATTATCATCAAAAACGTTCAAAAAAATCCCACTCATGTGAATTAGAAATTCACCATTTCCCTATAAACGCTGATAATTGTATTCAGTTAAAAAAAAAATATACACATCAGATACTCACATTCCTGATAAAGTTGAGGGAAATGGCAAAGGAGGCTGAAATCAAAGTGTGGCGTTTCATCTCATAACACTAAACCAACAGAGCAACACCTAAACACTGTTTTTTGAAATGTAACAAATAACTAAACGGGCTTTTAGCAGAGACACTTGGCACCAGTCAGCTTCTCATATGATATTACCAACACAAAAACCAAAACAGGGAAAAAAAATGTAAAGACTGATTAATGTTGTAATACTATCAATGAATGACTGCAACCCTCTAACATATTTAATATATTTTTAATACTAAACAGTTTTTCTTTTTTACTACAACACAACCCAATATTCCTTTAATGGTTATTTTACTGAAATATTGGGCAATTTGGACTCCGGCAGTCTTATGTAACACAGGATGAATGTAGTTCTGATCCAGTGAGCCACTAATACTGATTTGTTAGGACTTCTGAAAGTTGAACAGGGATATCGTGAAATCACTGGGGGCTCATCAATGACTACATAACTGACACATTAAATCATTGAGAAACAAATGAAACAGGCACACCAATTTTGGGCCAAATCTTAGCAATAAATAAATAAAAATAATATTCAGCGTTCTTGTCTTCCCGGATATTAAAATCTGAAACAATCATTTAAAAAGCAAAGAGTGGCTTCAATAGCGTGCTGATATAAACAAGGTGAATGCGAGAGTTGAGGTTTAGAAAAGGCCCCGACATGAAAAAAAAATTATGTTTACTACAAATACTATAGTTTTGACCACCACTGAAGTATTCGTACATTTTGCCTTCTACCATCCTGCAATAGTACAGTAACACCTATAGTACTTGCTGGTATAATGTAGATAACTGTACTAAACAGCATCAATGATGGTTTAATGTCAGCTATACAATTATGCCAGCAACTATATCATCCTACCCATCACAGGACCCTTCCACTGTGTAGTGCTTAGATTTGTTGAAACTGTCCGCAAAACACTTGTTTGACTTAGGTAATAGTGCAGTACTTACTCACGAGTTAGAAACCTCCATCCAAAGTATGAACCCTACTGCGCACATTACAGGTCACAGAGAAGCAGTCCTATCCATTCAAACTCAAACCCGACCTACATGGTCATTCGGTCTGTCGGAGTTAATCCTGTAGCCTCGACAACGACCTCTCTATGTCAAAGATCAAACAGCTAGTGAATCATTACAGTAACATCGGCCAAAATACTACCGAACTTGTATATGACAGTGCGTACCACGGATAAGTCAGTAAACACTGTGGTACACATTCAGTAATACTACGATATTATCCCACGGTATTGTAGTATTTTTTCACGTGGAATTTTCCCACCGTCCTAGTGTACCGTAGGACGTCTGGACGGAGGGAGGGAGGGTCAACGCTGTGTGGGCCGTAACCAGAGCACGGACAATGGGGAGGGTGGCTGCAGCTTGTTAAAAAGCACGGTATAAATCTTTGATATTTCCACGGTGAGAGTTAATACATTCAGGCAGTAAAGGGCGGAGGGCATCTCCTCCCTCCTGTGTAACGAGGTACGTTTGGCACTACTGTGACTGTCTGTCCCTCTCTCCCTCTGCATCATCATCATCCACACCACTCGTTCACTCAGGCAGGGGTATCGAAGCGGAGACGCGGTTTTCGAATCGTCCGTTGACCGTCGGTAAAGAGGTTGGATCCAGAACCAATGTCCCTCCGGGAGTCAGAGCCTCTGGGTCAGAAGGCACGTGCGTGTGCATCTCTCCACCAAGCCGCCCACCTACATACCCTCCAAAGAAACACTCAGGCAGTGTGCAGACCTCCTGGCGGAGGGGGTTTTAGGGTCCTCTCGCCGCCGCCACCACCACCCAGGTTTGTACCCAGCGTCCTCTGTTCTGTGGTCGTTTTGGGAAAAGGCAAACCTGTGTGCGGGTTAGAGTCAGATCCCGTTGGTCAGGTCAGTGATGACCTTGGCCTTCACCAGCTTGCGCAGGAACTCCTTCTCCTTGGATATGTTGTGTGTCCACGACTGTGGAGGCAGAAGGGGAACAGAACAAACAGACATTGTCAAATGTTTAAGTCAGAAGCCACTTCGGTTCAAAGACACGGATCCGTGACAAATGAAGGATGCCTTGGGGTTATCAATTCTACACAGGACTGAATTTAAACAAGGCACTCTGGACTGACTACAAAAGCCTTGCCATGTGTTCTGAGTGTATGGAACCCCACTGGGCCCATCTCCCTTCCACGGTGCTCTGGGTCTGAGCAGAGTGTGTAACCAGAGCCTGAGGTTCCTGTGGGGGGGCCCTAGGGCAATAGAGTGGGAGGGCCAGGCCGAACCGGGCCCCACACCTGCCCCCGGGTCCTGCCCGAGTCCAGACTGCAAGGCCGAGACTCTCCTGAGGGCTACAGGCCCGTCTGGGTTGGCCTGGCCCTGACTCCGTGATGGATCACACACACACACGCACACGCACGCGCACGCGCACGCCAACCCAGGCTTGGGTTTCACCCCAGGCCAGGGAGAGCAGGGAAGGCCAGAGCAAATGTCTTTAGGCCTTGCCGCTTGGGATTTACAACGACGGGGATAATGAGTCAGGTTAGCGAGAGGATGACAGCGGAAGCATGCTTGAACGCACAAGCACGTGGACTCCTACAGACAATCACGTTAGGCTTTACTTTACACTGGACCAGATAGAGCTGAAAACGGGTGACAAAAACGGAACACTGATGCAGGGACGAGGGGAGGAGCCATGAGTAACTCCGCCTCAAGATCAGTTACCTGGTCGTATTTGAAAAGAACGGGATGAAAAGAGCGATAAGGCACGGAACATTAAATAACACTACACAGGTCTGTGGAGGGTCTAATAGGTGTCGAGAGCGCCAATGTTTTCGCCCTGCTATCATCTGCACTAACCTGAAAACAACATTAGGCTGAAAAATTGATGTGTACTGAGAATATATTTTCTCCACAACAGTTCTGATTTGTTCCGAGACAAGAAATGGACCACTGAGACGCACCCAAGCATGGTTGTTTCAAATGAAATAGGACACACACCTCTTTGATGGCAGACATCTTGACCTTCTCGTAGTAGTGCAGGGGGAGGTAGGGCTTGTTCATGTCATAACCGAAGCCGGCCACTGCCACTTCATCACAGTTATGAAGAGCCATAGTAATGGCAACTGTTCCGAGGGTTGGAATGTTCTGGAAAACAGCAGCGTAGAGGTGGCCATGTCAATTTATACAATTTATAGTGTACTGTATCCGCATAAGGCCGCAGGGGGTTGAGGTATATGGCCGAAATATTTCTTATTGATATGTGGAATATTAGTCCTATTCCAAACAAAGAAAGGTGCATTATTTCTATTATCAGTTGGTTACCAACAAAAAATATATATACTTCTGCATCATACGTATGGTATATGGACTAGTAAACTGGGCTGTAAGTATCCTGAATGCTGATTGGTTGATTGCCATGGTATATGTGCAATTAGGCATTGCAGGGGATTGGTATACTGTTTATGGCCAATATACAACAGCTAAGCGATGTTTCCAGAGATTTCCTGACGCATCTGGTCTTTGCCGTGGTATATTCGTCATACACCACACCCCTGTGCCATATTTCTTACATCCCATGGCTTTCAGCCAGTAGAAGGGTTGGAAGCCCCCAGTTGGTACTGTTTAAAATATACAGTTGTCAGCCAGTCTGGTTAATAGTGCATAATATGTTGAGAAACATTACAGGAAGAAAGCATTACTAGCAGATGACAGTTAGACATTGAGTCAAAACCCTTTCCTCTGATAGTGGTGGGCTGTATCAGAAGCTGGCGTAGCCTGCTGGTGTAAAACCTCCCCATAATAAGATCATAACATGTCAGAGTGTCTTGGTGAAGGAATACAAACTGAGATGTGTACATGGTCTATTTGACCTCCTCCCAGTATCTCGGCAGTACCTGGCTCCCTTTGGGCTCATGGGTTAGTTCTGGGCCAGATACGTTAACTCGTAGTGAGCGGAGCATGATTAACAATTTGCTTTAAACAGACGCACCCCCACAATGACACAGCAGTCTGACAGGGCAGACCTCCACTTCCTCAAAGCCCAGGGCCTAATGGGGAGGAGATGTGACGAGGCCAGGAGGCCCCGGTCTAAATTATTACCCTGATTTGGAACCCTCAGGGCAGGTGTAGCTTATGCCCCCCTGCCTGGAAACACACACACACACACACACACACACACACACACACACACACACACACACACACACACACACGGTGAGACAGGTGGGCATTTCAGAGGGAAGGATGTGACAGGCTGTTTCCAGCCTTGATGAGTGGAACGTTGGAGAAAGAGCACACAAGCGCTCTGAGGGGGCTTCAGGACAACCCACGTGTTGTACACATGTTCCTGCGAACAGAGTTCCACACTGGGGGTCCTGGTGGTAGTCCTTGTAGCCCATAGCGACCCCCTAACCTCTGTTAGCAGCCCGGTCCCTTCCCCCGCTCCCCTCTGGACAACCTCACCGGCCGTTTGAGGTAGTCCGCTGGGCCGTTCTCTTACTGCAAGATGACGGCATCACCTGGTCTTTATCCGAGCAGTTTCCTTTGATCGACCAACCGCAGAACCAGGTAACAGGCCAATTGAAGCTAATGAATGAGTTTGATTGATTAGTTGTGTGCCGAGGAGAGACGAAAACCGGCAGACACTGTGGCAGCCCAAAATCTGCAACCTCACCTAACACCGTTACATTGAGGTAGAGTAGTTATTGGAGCGATACATTGGAAGCTTTATTTGCAGTACTAAGAATGATTCTCTAGCTCCTCAGTTGTAGGTCTGGGACTACTCATACTAAGTCATGCAATGTCAACAACTGTTCTAGCACGCAACAAAACCAAACCTACAGAATGATAATGTAAAAAGAACAAAGTTGACCAGAATCTCTCCCTTCTTCTGGGCCTGCAGATAAATCCATTGTAGTGACCGGAGAGCAAGGTTTCAGACGACATTCACAAAACAAAAATGTTAAATCGTCCTATAAACTTGGGTCCCAGAGGCTTGACCCAAACAGATGTTTGGCAGAACTGATCAATATAGTTACATTTCCTGCAATAGCAAGGTGCTGTGTTGCCGCGGTTGACATAGGAACAGGGTTTCTACTTGGAACCATGTAAGAGTTTGAGTCCTGGAGTGTCTTTTGTCATGCGTGACAGCGGATTAGGGCAGTCCCTGTCTTTTGTCATGCGTGTGACTGTGGATATTAGGGCCGTCCCTGCCTTTTGTCATGCGTGTGACTGTGGATATTAGGGCCGTCCCTGTCTTTTGTCATGCGTGTGACTGTGGATTTTAGGGCCGTCCCTGCCTTTTGTCATGCGTGTGACTGCGGATATTAGGGCCGTCCCTGCCTTTTGTCATGCGTGACTGTGGACAACATTTACAGAATCCTATCTTTACCCCTACTTCACTCACAAAACGGAGGACACATCCATGGAAAAACCCCACTGCACCTGATAAGCAGAGAGAGCATCTGGATGGATGAAACTCTTCCGACTTCATTCCAGCAAATCCCGAATGCAAACATTGATAAATATATAACCTCACTAACCCCTTTCCCCATGAGGCCGTTGTTGAGCGGCAGGCCGATGAACTGGAAGGCAGCCTCCTGGATGAAGTAGGGGTTCAGGATGCGCATCTCCGTGGGATCCCTGTGGACACGGCGAGCCACAGACTTCCAGAAGCCCTCTGTACCCCGCTAAAAGAAGGGGAGAAAGACTGAGGTCACGGAAAGTTTTTGTTGCAATTTAAACGAACATGTACTTCTAGGCATGACGAGGAGTGAGTTAAACATCTTCAATGACAGACAATACTAAGATCACAGACATGATCACAACACGGGAATCATCTTAAACACCACAATGATCACATGACAAATGATCTGAAATAACAACACAAAAGGTCACGTGACAAATTATCCTCAATAACACAACTCAAAGGTCACAGGACATGGAGCACCTCCAGGTTCTCCTCCAATCACTGGGAGACTGGCTGTGCCTCGGGTATAACAAGGAGGACCACCAATCAACTAGAATTACCACCACGGTATCGCCCCCACATCAGCCAGGAAGTGTTACAGGAAGTGACCCAAATCACACCCTGACCCCAGAAGGGTTCTGGGAGCCCTAACCACCCTTCTGGATCCTCCCAATGCAATCACCACAGACCAGACACGACTGTTTCCACCACGTGAAGGAAACTAACCGCAAATCTAAGGGCACGTTCTCTGGGTCGTTGTCTGACTTCACGTGCTCTGGAATGACAAAACACACTTCTAGTGCATCCTCCATTTAAGACAACGAAGGCTGAGGTTTCAGAATAAAAGCTTAAAACATTATAATGAAATGCTCCTGTTGTGCAAACATCTGACAGAATCATCACATTTGCTTGAATACAGAATCACCAAGTGCATCCTCAGCCAGGAATCCTGTCTGAACCATGGCACTCAAACAACAGTAACATTCCACTGCAAACAGAATAAACCGACTCGCCCGCCTGCCTGACTACATGATACACCGCCAAAGGAGTCGGGAGATCTAAACGGGAATCACCTGTTCAAATAGTCAGAGGCTCGCCCTCCCGCCCTCCCGCTCTCACGCCCTCCCGCCTTTGATATCAGGGGCTGCAGTTGGATGGCTTTGAACGGCGGCAGGTTTTCAACCGGGCTGGGGCCCTCCACCCCCTCGGCAAGCCGTGGCAGGAAAAAAACCTCATCTCTCCTGTCAACACGCTGCTTGTGTTTGGGGATCTGTTTGGCAGGCAGTGCGGGGGCAGTGGTAACTATTGCATTTCATGCCAGAGTGCAGGGATGGTGAAGACTCAAAAGACACGTTCCACAAACAAGAGTGTCATGACTGAGTTAAGCGCCAGACAAACAACGTGAGAAAACCTCCACAAGGATGGATGATCAGCAGAGGACACCGATGCTTTTCAGATGATTCATCAAAATACGGGAGATGTCGTTCAATTTCTCTGAGCCCAGAAAACTGTACAGTGACTGATTTTACCTCAAAGTCATGACGGTTAGAAAAAAAACAAGAAAAAAATATTTTAAATCAAAAATGTTTTTAAAGTTTCAGAATTTGTCTCATCATACAGTCTCTTTAGGAAAGGCCACACACACACACACACACACACACACACGCTGTAGCTACTGCTACAGATGATCATCTACTACTACCTAACCCTATTTGCACAAAGTTTCATCCCATTCTGTACCCCTGCACATCGAATCTGGCCTGGTACTCAGAGTATATAGCTTAGTTATTGTTATTCATATCACTGTGTATTTTGTCTTCGTTATTAATTAGCATGGTTAATACAGTATACATACATATTCTGTGCTATTTTGTGTATTTATTTCCACCCCTCATCTGTACATTTTGGCTGGCCAATAGGCAGGCTGCCATTAACACCTGGTTGTTAGCAAAGCATGTGACGAATACAATTTGATGGACGGCGCGTGACTCCCAGTGACCCCAGGCCGGTTGGATCAGAAGGAACTTACCCAAGGAGCCGTTTGAACAGACAAAACCGGAAACCGTCGATTGACCCTTCTCCCCTTCACGCACGTGCAAGCGCACGCGGATGTAATGCTTGTGTGGCAGTGGCGGCGTTGGGTTTTGATACAGCCGAGAGGAAATGGCTGTTTCCCTTCTCTCGGGACAGGTTTATGGATAAATTGGTCTGGATTATTAGATTTAAGTGTGTGCACGGGGCGATGTGGCCTTTCGCCGGCACCTGTTAAAACAGCCTTTAATTGGAGAGTTAACTGTTTGCATAGCAGGGTGAGACAGAGTGGTCAAGATTCTCATATAGGCGCGGTCGGCGGGGTCTGGCCAAACCGCCGCAGTCCCACCTGTGTTGACGTTGGCTTGCCGGTTACCATTTCTCAACACCTAACAGGGGTTCATCAACGTGACAAAACGCAGATGTGGCCTTTCGGTAATATATTATTGGTAGGGGGAAAAACATGTCTGTTTGGGACGCGGGACGTGAGAGCCAGGGGTGGGTCACAGTAATGAGACGGATAGCAGACCTGCCCGCCCAACACAGAGCGTATGGTTTCATTGCACTGGAAATCTCACACGTTGTCCACCAGAAAACACGGTTGCACTGCATGCTAGCTAGCGGACAGTGTAGGCAGTAGACGTCCACCTACGCCAGCTCAGTGTATCTCATTGATACAGGGGATTATCGTCTGTGGTACGACCAACCAGAACGGAGAAATGCCAGGCGTTTGTTTGAGGATTTTCACAGCGTTTTTGTGTTCCTCAAACTTCATATGGGATTCCACACATTTTATTCCAGGTCTGAAAGACGTCTTGCAAAAGATACAGTGGGCTTTGTTTTCTTTCCCTTCAACAGATGTCAACCACAAAGCAACATTTCTGTTGTCCAACCAATTCTGACTGAATTGGCACTTTTCCATGGTAGATACACGAAGGGTAACAGCAAATCGCAACGACATCTAACATTCTGAACTGAAATCGTGGTTCCTCTCCACGCATGACAAGAGCTTAAATCTGTTAAACAAACCTCACCATGTTCTGCATCACCTCGTATAAACGTAACAAATAAATCCACAAACACTTTAAGACCATTAAAAAGATGAAATAAGACAAGACTAAGGCTATTAATTTAGATAAACTATTTTAAGACGTTTCAAGGCCCCACGGACACCCTGGTAAAGGCACTGCGGTGTTCATGCCACAGCCAGGATATTCCCCAAATCTTCACTGGTCGTTTGAGGCCAGAACCACCAGCAGCATTCCCATTGGGACTTCCAGAGGAGAGGAAAGGGATCCTGATGGATTATCGAGTCAGTACGCAGAGAAAAATAAAAATTCAGGCTAATGACCGCCACACTCTTCTCTCACAGTGGGATGTGCAAATGGGCTGACCCATAACCCAGCGGATGAGTGAGCGATTTTGGCGTGAGCCCCCCATCATTTTCAGGCATATGACTCCAGCAACGAGTCTTCAACGGTCTCCAAGAATACCCCCCTCCCCCCAAATAGACTGCTGGGTTAAATTACATGACAACACAAATATTTTATTCCATCTAAAAAAAACAGGCGCAAAACTTAGTAAACTTTTTTCCCCACGAAGAGCAACGGGCTTGTCTGAGTGTGTCTTGGGAAGATGGAATGTGCGTAATGATGGTAAATAGAACTGACTCCGACAAGATCCTTTCCCAGAAACGTTCCCATTTTAGAAAATGTTGTTGAGGAGACCTAACAAATCATAGTATCAACAGGTCAAGTGGTGCTTTTTCTTCTCCTGTAGACTATTTCTGTTGATAGACTCAAAGGAATGGCTGAACACTGTTAGATTTCCCACAAACGTTTATGCCGGAAAAGAAAAATCACTGTCAGGCTGTAAAATCAATGACTGCACTGCAACCATAACTGGCCATAGACATTGTCTAGTCCAGTGGTTCCCAAACATTTCACACCACGTACAACCTAAGAAAATATTTAACTGAATACATATTCACTAAAGGGGGCACTGCGTACCACCAGCGGTACGTGAACCAGAGTTTGAAAACCACTGGTGTAGTTCTTTCCAAGTTGTAGGAAAACACAGATAAACCTACCAAACAGAGCAGAGGGAGAGATAAAAGGATGACAATCCGTGTCTATGAGTAGGAAGAAGGATACTAAACCAACAGTCTAAAACAAGTGGGGTTTGAGGACAGGTGTACAAGTATGGAACAAACACACACAATTTTTTTTTTAACATATTCCAAACCTTCAAATGGAAAAGATTGTGGAGAAACACTAGCTTCTAAACACCTAAAGGTATGGAAGATTACATCAACAGTAATCTGTACATTCTAACCACTGCATTTAGTCCTTTAGCAGACGCTCTTATCCAGAGCAACTTACAGTAAATACATGCATTCTAAAAGAGCTAGGTGAAACCGCCACGCGGTTTTGCAGTAAGTGCATTCTAATCAATGCATGAGTTAAATCGGCAAAGTGCTGGAAATTAGACCATACTAATAACAAACATAAAACAAAGACAACAAAAGACAACAGGCAGAGGCACACAATCACATAGTTGGTAGGCTCTGGGGTTTGGCAGGAAAGTACCATCCACTCAGGGTGAAAGTAACTATGCGTTCACCTCACACGTGTGCAATGGGGATGTATAAAGAGAAGCCACCCAAGCCATGCTCATCTCCACAATGGGATTGATATGAACTCAGAACAGAACAACCTAAACATGTTGAGCCTGTATTATGGTACTTTCGTTTGAATTTCCGTTGACACACGGACAACGCTGACTAGCCTTCGGAACAAACGCACGCGATAAAGGAACAGAAAGTAGCATGTTTAAATGCTGTTGTTTTTTAATTAACAACACGCGTTTCAGTTAATTACTCAGAACCTCAGCTCGCGGGACACAAGGAGATGCAGGCGGGAAGGAGAGGAGGCAAAGGGGAAGGGAAGCGCGACGAGGCGAGGCGCAGGCAGGCCAGCTCACATCTGCAGGCCACCCACAGATGGTCACAGGGACCCTCCATGCAAACAAACACAAACACGCTTCACCCTGTGCCCGGCCGACAGGCAGTCAGGCGAGACCGTCCGACCAGGTTGGGCAGGGTAACCGCAAACCAGACAAAGGCACAGAAAGGGGGTGGTAAATCAATGTCCAAACACACGGCACCCTGTCCCAGTAGCCCAACTCCCTGGGTGTTCTGAAGACCTGGGGGACAAGAAACTCCTTAGGTGTGCTGTAAACAGTAAGGGCTGCACCTCAATGGGATTAGGAGAGCTTCCGCAACATTAACTACTTCCGATCTGCAATCACCGAAGGAGGTTGTCGTCAGAACCTGTTTATGGACCGGGCCACAGCAGGCCATACAGATCCATAACTAAGCCTAACTGAAGGTCTACATGCCAGCGCCAAGCCACAAACAAACTCAATTAAGGTTGCCTGGAGGTCATTAGCAATGTTTGACTCAGAGCTCAGCAGAATTACAGTGGCTTGCCAATGTCCCACCGGGGAAAAACCTCTTGCGAAGGGGGAGGGTGTTTGAGGGACACACGGCTTGAGCATGGCAAGTTGGCCAGACTGAGACCATGGGTTATCACATTGTCCACTATTGATGCTTACCCCCTTTTTTTCCAATTTGTTTTGCTCCTCTTGACGGGCACCATGACCTCTTCCCTCTGTGAGGGTTGAAGCGGTCTCTCGCTTTTCCTCTTAGGTGATCCGGTGTGAGACTGGTGCCTTCACGCGCCCATAACAGCAAGTAGGGAAAACAATGGAACCACTTGGCGGCGTTCCGACCCCGGGTCCCTGGTTCCACACTGGCAGCGTCTAGTGCTGCCGGAGCAAATGATGAGATGAAACACCCAATACATGTCTTTTCTATCCCAGGCAATGGTGTTACCTTCAGGCCATGGAGCTTTCACAGCACAAAAGATCTCCCTCCCTTAAGAGTACGAGGTGGTCGAAACTCTGCCTTCCAACAGGCTCTGGGCACAGATATCCATACCTGACTGTTTCCCAAATGACAGCAGTTTTTCTGAGCAGCTATTTTTAGATGCATCAAGTATTTAGAATTTGAAGTTGTTTTTTTCCCTCAAGTATTTTAGCGATTACTTGACAGCTAGCATCCACAGTAGTGAAAAGATGGAGTGGGATCCGCTGGACAAGCTCCTACATGAACTAGTGTGAGCTCCTGTAAACACACCGGCGAGGACCATCACAGACCCACCTTTAGTTGCCATGTTTACAGCTGGGTGTATATCCTACTTGGGTCCAGTTTGAGCATTTCCACACATACATATACAAACGTAGACCCAAAGTATGTGTGGGTGTGTAACTGAGAAATCAGGAGTACACCAAAAATACAAAACAATCATTATCATTATGTTTGAGTACATTGGTAAACAAGCCAACTACGGACCGAGGATCGTTAGTGTGCTTGGTTTCAGATGGGAGCATTCGAGGTGGTCTGCCTTTAAATGAGTGTGACATGTTATAATAGCACTCTTAACCATATAGGGCTGAAATAATGAGGGATTAAAATTCTCTATGGAGGCAGGAAGCCATGGATTAAAATCAGAGAGCGCCTCATGGTGGGATCCAGTTTCTACTGAAAGACAGAGGCACAGGTCATGTTAAGAAGCCGTTACAGGGCGTCTTTGCTATCGGGAAGCCCCAAGCCTCTTGAAGGGCTAGTTCACATCACCTGGGAGTTGGTCAAAGCTTTCGTTTTAACTCCATCACCTGACTAAACGTTCTACTGCACCGGCAAACCTTTCAACGTCTCATCGGTGGAAGATAAACAGTAACACGACGTTTAGAGTGATTTAGCAGAATAACCTGTACCAACCTAGTTTGAGCATCAATCTACAGATAATTAGGTGGAAACACCACATAACCCATTGGCAATGAGCATGTATTAATTAAACGACTAATGTGAAAGTGCAGCCCTCCTGTGTCTACAAGGAGAACAGTAGAAATAACACATTCATGGCATAAGCCATAGCGGCTAACTACAGAACAGCGAGCTAGGTTAGCATTAGAGCTTACGTTATAAGACTGGATTGGAATTGCCATTTTTACAGCCTGTTCTTTCTGTGGTATAACGACAACTGAGCAAACAAAAAAAAAAGTATCTCAAAGATGCCAAATATACAGACCACGAATACAACGATAAAAACTATTGGGGAAATACTCTCGTAACAGATAACATCTTTCCACCAATTACCTTCACCACAGAATTATCTCTGTTCTCCATTTGTACAGTGAAAGTCTTACAAATGTCTCCTTTACGTATCCATCTGCAATTTCGGCGGCAGAAACGTAATCCGTTATCATTACAATAAAAAATGCATTTAAAAAGCCCTCAGCGCAACCGAGGCTCAGCCTTTCAAAAGGACAATACCCATAAACTGTCAGATCGGATCATGAAATCCATTCAGCCAGGAAGGCACGGCCACGATGGGTCAGATGAGTCATCAGGTGGCATTATTACGAAAGCACAACTCCCAGCCACCGAAGAGGCTACGAGAAACCTCTCCTTTCAAACCCGGCGAGAGGCATCCTGAAAGGGCCTCGCATTCCTTCCACCTGTGATCGCCCTCACCACACAAAGGACATCAAAGCTCCCACTGAGCACTGTTTAAAGTTGCATATATCAAAAAGCCTCAGTGTGGGCCAGACTAAAACGCAGCTCTGTGTAAGGATTAGTGATGCCGGGAGTCTAAAAACTTGCACTTTCTAAAGCTTGTTGTCTTTGCAGTTTCTCATAACGTCATCAGTGTGCAACCAGCCAGCTGGTATTAACAAGGTGAAAATGCAGAGTTAAATAAATGACAGCACAATTGCGTCTGTAGGTCACTGAACACACACACACACACACACACACACACACACACACACACACACACACACACACACACACACACACACACACACACACACA
>JACXGJ010012048.1:0-18662 GCA_016801105.1 Esox niger | reverse complement strand
AGAAAGGCTGAAAGAGATAGAGACAGGGAGAGATGCAGAACAATAAAAACCCTAAGAATGTGTGACAAAGCATATATTTGCATTGTTCGCTGGCTCTGGCATGCTGATTTCTGGGCCATGGAAGCAATATACATACACACACACACACACACACACACACACACACACACACACACACACACACACACACACACACACGTTATTACAGACACCAGAGTCTAACTGTGCAAGGCTTGTTTACAGTGGAATTAGGTGACAGCGGCAAAGGAATACTTTCATTGGTTGAGAGCACAGACGGATGTATTGAATGGAGCCACATGTTTGTCAGTGGGACATATTGACCACAGCACTGAGCAGCTGACAGCTGGGTTCGACTGTGTCTCCTTGTGCCACAGTGACGGACTGACCTTGGGTCCGGTGTGAGCGTATGATGCTCATTGAGCTGATCCAATCAGGAGAGATCTTAGAGACAAGAGAGTAGAGGACCTCCAGGCTGGTGGCATCCACCACTAAGATCTCTGGGTAATGTCCATTACACAGGAGCCTCCCCTCACGCTGCGTACCGATGGTGAACTGGTAGAACTAAACCGAGGGGGTCAAGGGTCAAGGGTCAGGGTTAGTGCCGAAGCGTTTCACATGAAGGGAGGATGCAAGGAATCTGACGGAGACGACATTGGGGAGGAGACATGTAGAAGAGAAGCATGCTGACGTCATATCCTGTACATTACCTGTATTCCTGTATGGGCGCAGGCCAGCTTTGTGAACTCAATACAGCGACCATCGCTGACATCCCACAGGCACATCTCCCTGCACACAAACCAGACAACGCTGCTTCAGTCACCCAGGACAGCAGTGTTACCAACAGACCAGCCACCCTCCGGAACCGGGCCGCGGGCCGCGGGCCGCGCCCCACCCAGAGATCTGAACACCACTCACCCACTCTCCGAGGCGCTGACGATGTACTGCTTGTCACTGCAGCTGCTGGCTTTGGACAGGCAGGTGATGGAGGCTGTGTGACCAAACAGCATGGCCCGGGGACTGATCTGAGGACATGACAGCAACAGGCTTATACCTGTGTAGTAACACTTATAACTGCAGTGATACCACTATACCTGTGTACTTACACGGGTAATAACTACAATTACACCCTCACACCGTTGTAGTAACACTAAATAATTAAAGTAATGATCCTTCACCTGTATAATACAACTCTGACAACTACAGTTACGCAGGGTACAATAACAACATTTAACCTGGGTCATAAATACAGTGAAAGATAAAACAATAGAGTTGACTGATCTTGCACCTATCAACCGATAGACTTCAGTATAGCTCTCCCAAAATGAAAACAAAGATGTCAGTTTTGAGTCTAAATAAATGCTACTTTATAACTATGTCTGCAGCAAATTCAATGTGTGACCCATGCACACTATGTCCAGGTGAGAGTTCTGACACTAATAATTAGTGAAGTCAAAGGGGTGGGCTGGCTGGCCGCCATAACAACAGTGACCATTAGAGATCAGTGAAACTGCTGTGGTCTGACTGGTCGGTTCCTCCCCAGAAAATCCATGTCTGTGATGTCAAGGCTACCTCGAGGTCGGAGGTCATGTCCCAGATGCAGATCTGTCCGTCGTGGCAGCCGGTGATGATCGTGGTGAAGTCATCCATGACCAGCAGGCTTGAGATGCAATGTGTGGGTGCCGTACGGCCCCAGAGCACGATGGGTAAAACCAGGCTGTTTCCTGACATGTTCTCCGATGACCTGGGCAGGAGACAGTTGGAATTAGGGTTCTTGACACTCTAACAATGGTTTGGGTTCTCAGGTTTGCCGCAACAGGAGCCTTCAGGGGTTGGTTATCAACACTGACATGCAGACTTTAGCCTTGTCATTATTAAGGGTGATGTACCATTGAATTCATAGCTACTATTGGAATATTACAGTAGTTTCAGATCAATTAAACACATCCCAATAACCTTTTCACAAATAAATGATCAATAGTTGGGGGTCAACAAAAAAAAAAAAACATATCACAGTAGTCACAACACAATCATAACACCGATGGGATAGCGAAGGGTTAATAGCGAAGCCATGCAGAATGGGCACTTTTCACCGATGGAACTGACAAACAGACCACGCCATGGCATGGAAAATCAGAACCAATGGCCAATCTGCTACTGTCATGACCTGGGCCAGAACTGGGTAGTCCAAAATTCATTTAGAACAGCATCTGATACATTGAACACTCACAATAAAAACGGGTTAAAAGTGCCTTTACAGAACCACTTTCTTATGTGCATCAAAAACAAACATATTGAACACTCCCAGTCCAGTAACCTACCACTCATTAGTCATATTGACCAGCCTCCATGCAACAACAACCATGTCAAGGTCATTCATAAAATGTAAACAGAACCAACATCTGTAACAGAACCGTGGTGATACCAAGGTAATACACAGTATGCTACTTCAAACCAAGGAATAGCCTCCCCTACCAATTAATATATTTTGTTATTACTGAAACATTTACAGGGCTTGTACTTCCTAGTAACAGGCTAGGTTAGGCTGCATCCACCATCTCCTTCATAGCCTGAAAAAACGTGGAAATGCATTGACTCACAGCTTGATCAGCGGCGCCCTACCTGACAATACGCTGATTGGATGTCAATCTCACAGCCAACCTCAGCCTGCGAAACTTCCCTTTCATCCTCACGAGACGCATCAGCTTCATTCTGGATTAACAACTCACGTTACACACCCAGACAGAACCAAAAGAAATATGCTTTGACAGATCCAGTATTCCCTGACGCCCAGTCCAAACAAACAGCCAGTGGTCGGCTGATGAGTGCAGACACTGCTTTCAAAGTCTATCACCAATCTACCCAAAGGCTTTCAGAGTATGATCAATATGCTTGTTTGTCACAACACAACAGCTGTCCAGAGAGTCAGTGCACAGAGGAGGGGAATCCATACAACCAAAGAGCCCTGGTCTAAAGTAAAGCACTATGTAGGAATAGGGTCTAAAATAAGCACTATAAGCAAATAGAGATTAAAAAACAGCACTATCAGAGACAGATTTAGATTTTGGACAGCAGAATCAATTAGGCTAACTCCCCACTATAGAAGCAGTAGTTTGTACCTAGCAGGTGAATAGCCAATATCTACAACATCAGGGAAGAAACAGCATCTTTAGAACCGTATCAGGTGTCGGCTATCAGGTAAATTATTTGGCATAGCCACTGACCAGGTCTATTCTTCCTCAAATGCCAACTGGCTGCTTTGGCATCAGCAAATAGATTAGCTGAA
Source organism: Esox niger (assembly GCA_016801105.1). Taxonomy (NCBI): domain Eukaryota; kingdom Metazoa; phylum Chordata; class Actinopteri; order Esociformes; family Esocidae; genus Esox; species Esox niger. Next base: position 15,358 of record JACXGJ010012048.1, on the reverse strand, counting down.
CAGTCCATTTAAACTAACAAGACAGCATTTTCCAAGTGAGGACAAAACGTCCTGATACACCCGATAACACGGCATTGTAATAGCAAGTTACAAGAGACCTAAACCCTCAAATGCAGCAAATTGAATTAATGGAATTTACCACGATTAGTGAGAATGACTGGACGAACAGCTGATCTTGCAGTAGTTAATTGAATGAATGAAACTAGCAATTCTAACACAGACAAGACAAGTTAAGAGTGAATGACAATGAGGGACCTAACTTCGGTTTGTCAGGGAGTTGCTTATCATGACGCACATATGAGTTATCGGTTTCTACTTGTCTTATTTACAAATCGATGACAGTTGGATACAGCTGACAGCCGCTAGCTAATCTTATTTGCCAGCTAACGACGGTAGACATTGTGCGCTAGCTGGCAAGCGTCGACAGTACGCCAGTGCGTCTCAGACTAATTACATATTATTAATTGTAGTGCACAACTTAGCGACATTAGATGATAATGAGTTACTGTGTACTAGCGTAGGAGATTAAAACATCACTGCAAAGCACTTGCAGTGCCGCAGCTTCCGGGTTATCTAGAAGGCTAAAATGGTCATTCTGATCCAATGCGGTGAAACGTTGAAGTGTTACCTGTGACAGGCTCTACTGGAACATCTCCTTTTCTTGGAAACAGTATTGACGAAATCCTCGATCCGTGGAGCTAAGTCAACAGTATTTTTATGCGTCTTGTTTATTACCCTCTGTAGACACTCTCAGGTCAGCTGATTCCACGACAATTTTCAGTGTTGCCGGAAAATAATTTTGCTGCTGTAAACGCTAACGTCTCGTGCTGGCAGCCATCTTGGTTGTGGATAGTGGGTTTTCAAAAAGGTAATCAATCCCCTACTCGGCCTGCAGGTGGCGGACGTGCACTAGTTATAGACCGGTCTACAAACCGTTACAAGCACGCTATCCTCTACCTACATACTGTAACCAGGCCCGGTTCCACAGGGCGCAAAGCCGGGCATTGCCCCCCCCAGATAGAATCTGTTTGGGTGTGGGCACAACACTACAGATGTTAAATTAATTCGATTACGTCCCCCCATTGATAAAAATGCCCCCTCAGTCATTTCATTCCGGAGTCAGTCCTGACTGTAACACCCTTTTCATACACAGACTGAAATCTGAACATAGCAGCATTTTTACACCAGGAGCCATTTCATGTACATAATCATACTATAACTACGATGGTATAGGGGTTTTTCAATGACAGTATGTGGCAACCTTATGCCCTTGGTTGAAGATGCCTGGTCCTCAAAATCACTATATCCTTGCAGTACTAAAAAAAGTCTGTAAAATAAAATTAAACACTTTCCTGAAAGAAACTGGTATTGAATGGAAGGGGTTTGTGTTTCTAAAATGCAAAATTAGGGAGGTTTGTTCAGAGTAAACGGGACTTCAAGATGTGACACATTTCTATAACTATTATACTAGTATAAAAACAGCATTATACTTATTTTACATAGTTAAATTTAGTTATATTAGACAAAAATAAACTCACTAGTGTTCAGCCGATGTTTTGATCCAGTGCAACTTACAAGCAGACACATTTTCATACTGGCCCCGTATGAATCATCCCAACTAAATGAGCTTCACATACAGGAAGAAATGATGGGTTTGGCTTGGGTAGGGGTCCATGACCGTGGACCAGAGTAGTCTGAAGACCACTGGTCTAAACATGTTGAATGCCATAGCAACAACTGTCTCTAAAATCTGAGACCGAATGCCAGCATCTCTTCATAGTTACCTTTTATTTCAAGTTATTTCAATCCGTTAATAATTACGTAAAAACACATTTTAAAAAGGTATTGGAAAGACTAGATCCAAAGTACCACCGGGTTGTTGTACCATTCAGACGTCAACAAAGACCATTCAAATAGGGTTAGTCATTTGGATGTATAACAAATGATCGAGTATGTAACAGAATAAACAGCATCCTAGTCTCTGTAAAATACCCTATAGGGCTCAATCAAATGTAGTGCATTGTATAGGGAATATGGTGCCATTTGGGACATAAGACTCTCTTGGTTAAAATTTAAGCATCACAATGATCTTGTTTCCACAAATTGTTATATAATTTAACAGCTCCTATTTATCGATTCATTGTAAACCACAAGGAACTGAACATTGGCATTTTAAAAGATACATTTTTTCACCCGAAGCCTGTATGGCAAAGGATAGAATAGGGGTTTTATCTATGGCAGTGTTATCCACTGACAAAGTAACCTGACACTGATGTGTTCACCACTTTCCCCTATAGCTAGCATCCATGCTAATTGAGCCAGCCCATGTCAGAATCCCAGAACAAGACCAGTTCTAAATCACTACATTCTAGATCTATCCGCAGGTTGCAATCAGACCAGGAGGTACATTCATGGCACAAACAAAAACTACGTGTAATTCGACAGAGATGAAAACGGGTTGCAACAAAGCGGTCCAATGACATCCTCTGAGCGCGTAGGCGGTGCCATTGGTCCTACTCCCATTTAAATTAAGAGATTCTCTTCAGGATTAAAGAAGAAAATCATCACCCAGTTTGACAGGTCCCCCATCAGGGTGATGAGGACAGATCAGGCAATGATGTCTGAAGGCCTTTCCAGATGACTACTTTTAAGTGGTAGAAAGCCTAATTGGCAAGATCCAGGTAAACAGGACATTCCTGGGTTAGTTTCATTTCTACTTGGCTGACTACTGGCATTTGAGACTGCAAGATGCAACGGGGGGGGGGGGCATTTGGCTGAGGTAAAACATGAAACTATGTAAGCAGTCCAGAGATGCAGGCTTCCATGGGAATCATGTGAACAACTGCTCTGGTGCTCTGGCTTGAGAATGAGGCAATGTAGACAATACATCAATTTCCATGAAGAGCGGGTGTGTGAATTGACTTAAAACAGTGAAGATACCATGAAAAAACCCATTAGGATCCAGCACCTATGAGCTTCCTTACAAGCCGACCCAAAGTCTGAAATTCTTGTGCATTCAAAACATACAACTTTTAACAACCTGCAGACTGTAAGCAGAGGCACGTATTCACAGAGCTGGTTGATTGTGGTTTGTGCATTTAGATTGATTATCATAACGCAGCATGGTCACATGATTTCTTTCTGGCAGCCATGACTAAATGTATCTTCTAAATGTCATGTCAGCTTCTGACAGACCACATGGACCTGTACAAGTTCAATGAACCCCCTTACGTGTAAAACAACACAATGTAACTCAACTGACAGAATGAGATAAAATCCAAACACTTATCATGAACGTATACATGGAATGCTCAAAGGCACTAACAGAACAATCGGTTGTAAAAGTTAGCCATACTCATAAAAGACACATCTCTGACTGCACACGTGCATATCACACCTCATTTAGTAAAAATACAAACCAACAATAATATTGACAATATATTAAGACAAGTTACTACAGGGCCAACTCCCAAGGAAGCCGCATAGTTCTGATAACAAACAGAACTACACCAGAGTGCTAAACACACAGCCCCGGCCAAACCAGTAAGCATCTGGACCATATTCATGAAGTGTGGATCTAAGATCAGTTTGGTTCAGAAGGGAGTTGACCCTGGAACAACTCTCCCACTCTGAGCCTTCATACCATCCAGGAGAGGGAGACGAAGATAAGGCTATTTAAAATCCTGAGATTAACAACATTCTTGGTTACAGAACAAACCGTATAACGTTAAAACCCAAACACTAGGGCTTGGGTGAGCTTCGCAACGCAGAGTCATTGCATAAAGACAGGCCAGGTCCATCAGGCCACCAATATCTCCTCAGTTTGAACAAATTCCCCAAAACAAAGGCCATGACAGTCTAGCCTGGTCACAGATCTGTCTGTGCAGTGTTGCACACTCCTGCAATCTTTGCAGGGTTAGTGTCAGTCTTGCGGGCATCTGTAGGAAGTTTCGAAGATGAACCAAACAGATCTGGTCACCAGGCTAGTGACAGGCCTGTCAGCTGAGACCCCCTCATATGTTCTCAGCAAGTGGGACCTCTCGGAGAGTGTCCCTTGGGTTGGGACGAGCCACGTTGGGTCGTCGTCGGATGCTGCGGCCGGAGGCGATAAGGTCAGCATATCCCCGGGAATGAGAGAAAGCGTAGGCTGACCGACGAGAGGCTCTGCCACGCTGGAACGGAGCGGGTTTCTTCTTCTCCTCTTCCTCCATCTCGTACTTCTTCCTGTGCCTTTGGACCTGTAGAAATGAAACGATTACACACAAACATGTTGAGAAGAAAAAATAAAGTGCAAATATGGCTTTTCAGGATCCTTCGGACAGAAGCACCATGTGACATTGTTAGCCATCCCCCTCTTTACACAAAGAAGACTTCAGAGTTCCGGCACATCACAAACATGTCGACGCCATCTCCAGCCAAAGTGCTACAGGTTACACTGTCAGGCCTTTTGGTGGGCAGCGGCTGTAGGCCTCACCTTGTCTCCCACAGAGGGCCAGATGGTTTTAGAGAGGAACTCGATGCAGATGACCGGCAGCAGGCTGATTCCCACCGTTAGGATGATGGTCAGCCACAGATAGGGCTGTCGAAGTGTGTTAGAGGCGACTCCTAATGAACACACACGCCAAACACACGGTTAAAAAAGACAAATATAAAGCACAGTCATTACCAGTTGTCAGAAGCATCAGAAGGAGCAAACCAAAAGAAAACACAGAATTGGGAGCAGGCTATGATAATTCTCCATCTTGAATCATTTTGCCCGTGTTGACAATAAAAAATGATAAAATCAAGCAACAACATGCGGAAGTACAGTAGTAAAGAACAACTTCCTAGAAAGATCGTAACCCAGTAAGAACCCTAAAGGACAGGAATGGTTAGCAGTTGTCAGTCCTGGCAGCCCTCATCCAGGACCCGAGGCTCCGGTCCTGCTAAGATCCAACAGAACACCACAGAAATCCACCTGATACCTTGAGAACCGAAAACAGAACTCACCAGTGAAAGTAAACGTTGAGGGGAAAATGACGTGAATTCCTGCACTGTGGATGTCAAACATGATCCCGAAGAATATCGCTATGCTACACAGGACCGCAAAGCAGTTCACAAAGGTCCAGTATGAGGTTTCCAAAGATATCTAGGACAGAAAAGATGGGACAAAGGAAAATAAATCCACTGCACATAACACATGCTACACGCTACACAGATAAAGCCCTCAGTCATGCATCAAGAAATGCTTGATGTCATTTAACCAATCAATATCCAGCTACCTGTAGATTGACAGTGAGGATGAGCGAGGAGGCCATAACGACAGCCAGGGACTGGTAGTCTGAGGGGGCCTCTCCGTCCTGCCCCATGGTCTGCAGGAAAGCCCCATAAGGGATGAAGAAGATCACCAGAGAGGTAAAGATGCCATGGAACAGACTGATGAAGAAGTTCTTGTAGTTGAACAGCGCCCCCTGCTGCCCCGGGAGGTATAACTTGGGAAACTTATGACTCAGTTTGTCATTCACATCCTTCAAGGAAACAGGAAGGAGGAAATACAATAAGCTCAAATGACAGACAGCCACGCCTGGTTGTACCTCCATGATAATAATTAAAAGATTGAATGACCCAGGAAAAACAAGGCATTTGACATCATTCCAGTTATATGACGCATGAACCAATGAGTTGAGAAACAAGTTTGTGATTAAAAAAATTCAGTGAAGGGAAAAATATATATAATGTATTCAATGTATTATTTCTAACAAGACAAAGGAGCAAGACATTTTTTTTAGATGTTAGTAACAGTCTGTCAAAATGGAAAGCTTACCTGATCCAACAAGCCAACCAGCAGTACAGGAAGAGATGTGTACATAACATTGTACAAGGTAATGAACCAGTCTTCATATGCAATCTGGGTGGTCAAAAATAAAAATCAAGATTTGAGATTTCCTTTGTAATGTCATCGAATGCAATGCAAATGTGGTAAAAACATGTGCAGAGCTCTGCTGCAGGACACACTTCCTAGGACATTCCCTCACCTGAGCCGAGAACCCGCTGAAGAAGGAGTACCAGAAGTGGACCAGCGTGAAGGCGAAGTTCTTGAAGAAGAAGTAACGGAGGAACTTGCACATGCGGATGTAGGACCAGCGGCCGTGGACCAGCAGGAGGCGCTCCAGATAGCGGAACTGAGCAAACGCGTAGTCACTGGACATGACCGCCTGCATGCCTTCCTGACCAGATATTCCCACGCCGATGTCTGCGGCTGAAGACGGACACAATTAGACTCACACAGCGGAAGGACGGACTCGTTCTCTAAGACCTTACGACAAACTACATGACAGCGGTTCCCAACCAGGGGGACTAGGACCCTTGGGGGTACTGGGGCTCTCCACAGGGGGTACTTGAAAATACGCACAACACCATAGGCTTACACAAAATTCCGTCAGTGGTACAATAAATGAAAAAGGTTGAGAGCCACTGCTATATTTGACACTGCTAACAACCCACATGGAGTCAGAGAGAGCAGTGGCTATTGACATCAGCATACAGGCAGGAATACTGTTAGTTTCCATACTCTTGATCATGTTGACGTCATTGGCGCCATCGCCGATGGACAGCGTGACCGCCTTCTTGTACTTCTTCACCAGGCTGACCACGTTGGCCTTCTGCTTGGGAGTGACGCGGCAGCAGATGACCGCCTCGCATTCGCACGCCATGTTGACGAAGTCGACCTGACGCATCTCCTTCTCCCAGTCATCGATTGGCTGCGTAGAGTCTTGGGGCGCGGAGGAGGCTGGTTTCCGGCCAAGCCGCTTTAAGCGCAGACGTCGGCGCTTTTTCTTCTTCTCGTACAAGATCTCATTCTGTGGAGACACAGCGGGACATACTGTAGTCTACTATCAGATAGTCAGGCAAACCGTATGCCCTGTAAGGTTCAGTGTATTCAAGTTGGACAGTTCTAGAGACGGCTCCACTCACCAGCCAGCCTCCGGTGATAATAAGAGCGTTTCTGCCAGACTGTTCAAAAAACGGGTCAGGCACCTTCTTCCTGATTCGACCGAACGCAGGCGGCTGTTCCCTCCTGGTCGTCTGTCTGATCCGCAGCTTCTCACTGACAGACAGAGATAGAGACAGACACAGAGACAGACGTTTAAGTTAAAAAGACTTTTGCATTGTATCCATAAGATGTACATCGATCCCAGAGTCTCACTCTATTACTACTTAGCCCAAGTTAGTGAAGTGCCTTCAGAGTGTATTCAGACCCCTGCACTATGTGCATATTTTGTTTTGTTATAGGCTTCATTTCATAGAACAAATATATTTATAATTTTAAAAAAATAATATGGCATTCATTATTTTCTGAGCATACTTTCTTTATTTAAACAAGGATAGCATAAGGAATTTTGGAGAATCTATTGAAATGCCCCAGTTTGGGGGGTAATACTTGGAGCACCTCGGGGGTGTCAGATTCATTCCACATCGGATCTGCTGGTTTTCGGGTTTCACTTTCACATCCAGAAGATGGGAGTTCCTAACTAACAGGTGACCTTGATTAAATTATTCAAATGCAAGGTAGCAGCAAAAGCCCACAGACACAGGATCCTTCATGGAGTGACACCTAGCTCCCAGGGAGTCCAATGGGGCTCTTTAATGAACCATTACGGAAAAGTAAACCTACTTAACATCTTCTCCGTAGTGGATCTGCATGTCGTCATCCAGCAGGTGACAGGAAAAGCCAATGTTCTCAGCAGTTTCTGCAGAAAGAGAATGTCTGAATAAGAGCTCTCTCTGCAGCCTAACCAACATCAATGATTGATGAAAACATTACAGGCTAGGCAAATTGGGTGCTCCAAATGGCATCCATCCAGAACCATTCTCCTCCAACCTTTTTTATCTCCTGTCAGAACCCAGATCTTGATGTCGGCCTTGGCCAGCTTAGCAATGGTCTCTGGAACCCCGTCTTGAAGCTTGTCCTCGATGGCGGTTGCTCCGATCATCTGCAGAAAGGCAAAAAAACAAAACAGGAACTTGCCCTTCAGAAACTAAAAGTCAAGATGCATCAAAATATTAAATACAGTTAGGATCCTCACCATGAGGTTGTTCTCGATCAGTTCGTACACCTGGTCCAGAGCCGCCTCCCTGTTTCCCGTAGAAACGCTGGCGGCTTTGTGCTTTGCAGCCCAGGAGTCATATTCCTCCTTGCTAATGTCCTTATAGCACAGACACAAGGTCCGGAGGGTTTCATTGGCAAAGATCTACAATGGAAGAACACATTTGGGTTTAGCTTGTAGTTAACTCTAACACTAATTGATCCTGTAATTCAAATATATCTACATTTGACTTACATCCAGAGCGGTCTGGGTCACCTCCTTGTATTTGGAGTTTGGAGACAAGCGTTCATATATGACTGTGTCTGCGCCTTTGCAGTAGAGACGGATCCGTCCATCTGGGAACCTCACTGGCAGAAGAAAAGCAAGAGGACGCAGGCAAAATTGTCAAATTATGTGAGGAGTAGCCATACAAAGTTCCCCAACACTTTGTATGACTTCTAGAATCACAAAAGGAACAAACAGCGATGAAAGTCCCAACAGCTCAGAATGCCCACAGTCTCAATAAAACTCACGGATGATGGACATGCGCTTCCGGTCACTGTTGAAGTCAAGGAGGGCCAACATCCCATAGGTGTTCTTCTGATCCATCTCACTAATAGTGATGGTGTCCTGGGTGCGGGACAGGAAGACAAAACCAAAGTTCCTGGCTGCCGTCACCAGAGCCCCCTCGTCAGGCGAAGCTGCCTGGTACACAAGTTCATCTGGGAATCAAGAGTATCAAACGGATGTTAACCTACATTTCCCAGAATCCTCATGTTGGTTAATTTCAGTAGCTTGGTGAAAGATTAGGAAGGATGGCCTCACAAGATTATAAATGCATCAACACGAGGTTACATCTAATCTATTTTACAGCCAATTCTTGGACTTCAATCAGACTCTCTACAGTAAGTCTCCCTATCAAATACCCATGTCATGATGTTTAAACTTTGACCTCTGTACACAGATGTCTCACCGTTGTCACTCTGCTCCACCATGACAGTGTGACACAGAGACAGCAGTTTGAAGAACTCCAGGGCCTCATTGCTCTTCCCGGACCGTATGCAGGCCACCAAAGAATGATCCTGGTACTCAAATTTTCTGTCTGCGTACTTGTTCCAGCTGAAATCTACTGGCTGTGAAGGACAGAGGGGAAGAAATGAGAGAAAAGAAAGGTAAATTTAACGTAATCTCTGGCGGATTAATTGTATAACACAATCACAGGAATGGCCATTGAACACTAAGCTTGAATCGAACATCTCACCCTCCCTCGGTCCAGAGTCACCCCATCCGAAGTGGTGGGGTCACCTGCCAAAAAGAAATATATTAGATGACCATCGTAATGTCCGACAGGGCTACTGCTCACAAAAAAGTGTTGGTATTATGCTCTGGAGACCATCATACATATACTTAGTTCGACAAACAGCCGTTTACAATAGTGATTAGGGTCAGGTTTAATAGTTAAAATGTAACTACGCGTAGATAGTTAGTAAAACATCTACTGATGGGCTATCCAAATGTAACTCAACCAACGTTTCTCACCAAAGGTTTGTCCAGCGATGGTGCACTTCTTGAAGGCCATGATGTTCTGGGTAAGGGTGCCGGTTTTGTCTGAGAAGATGTACTCAATCTGACCCAGCTGCTCATTCAGGGTAGTGGTCCGGGCTTTGGCCGGGGTATCCTTCTCTCTGTAGTACATCTGAAGGTCCCAGTTGATGAACTTTGACTGGCCCAGTCGGATCACCTCCACACTGGAAAGGAGAGCGGTCCAGGAGAAGAATACGCCCATCATTAACTCCCCTCTGAGGGGCAATCCCACACAGAAATATAATTCCTAGAAAGGCTATCTCCATTTTAGTTGGCGGGTCACTTGATTCTACATGTCCGTACACTGACCTGACATAGAGGGAGATGGGAACCATGGTGTTAAGGACGATGATGTACCCCCAGAAGCTGAGGAAGCCTCTGTATGAAGCAGACTGGCCCAGGCCGTCATACAGATACCAGGCCTTGCTTCCAATCTCTGCGTACCAGAAGCTGTTCCCGATGGCGAGGCCAGCACACAACAGGACCAGCATCACGAAGATCTGGGGAGGGGAGACGATTCAGTTCTGCACTGAAGCTGCGACGTGGTTTCAGAAATATTTCTGCAGACGCATTTACTGTGTAAACCATGTAGTTCATCATCTCAAATCTTACTGTGTAAACCATGTAGTTCATCATCTCAAATCTTACTGTGTAAACCATGTAGTTCATCAACTCATCAATCTTCGTCCTCTTAAACCTGGTCTTTCCGCCATTCCTCATGATTTTGGTGTCGGCGCCTACACCCAAAACGGGAAAAACGTTGAGTTTGGGTTTGCATGAGATTAGCGCCAGCACATCATATTTGCATTGTTCACGTCTTCAGCGAGTGTGTGCGTGTCAAACGTGTGTGAAGGTGTGTGTACCTGCGAAGATGACCAGGCCGTGACACACGTCAGTGTTCCTAACCCTGCAGCCTCTCAGTATCATATTGTCCAAGTTCAGGGGGAACTTGTCCCTCCTCCAGTGCATGGTCCCTGTGAACTTATCCAGGCGGTTGTTGGGCTCCTCACACACTACCATGGCTGTGGGCAGTGAACAGAAGGGACCTCACACTAGGGCTCTAATCCAGAGCAACGCACAATCAGCAAACACCGCTGGTTGTCAGTCACACGACACTCCCATTCTGTCAGCCAAGCACCTCCCGAAACACATCAGACTCATAACGAATCTAAACCAATTCTTTGTAATTTGATGGTTGTGAATATGGCATTACCCTGAATCAAACAAACCAAGCCGCCTGACGTAACGTGTTAGTCAAGGCGCCGCACTGAGCAATAGAATTACCATCAAACTGTGCTAGCTGGCTCTCTTCCTGAAGCCCCTCGTCTGTCTCTTTCAGACCCATCTTAAACTTCAGGTTGGTCTCTCTGAAAACAGTATGACAGGGCACATTCCACATTTCAGGCATAGATTCAGTGTATCTAGGACCCATCAGTACATTGATTCTACACAGGGATATTTACCGGACTGAACCACGCATCCTAAATGCCACCCCCTACAGAGCACTTCATTACATCCAAACTGTGGCCATGTAGTGCACTAGACCGGGTGCAATTTGGGTAGCAGAAGTATTGTTTGCAAAAGTTTCTAATCTTATCTCCAGCCTCAAACTTATTGTGATTATAATAGGTCTCAAACTCTTTATCGCTCTCCATGTTTTCACATAGGTTCTAATGTTATCATACACATTGTCAAATAAAAGATTAAATAAAAAGATTTAAAGAACTGCTTCTTACGTCCCAAATTACATTGTTCAGTGTCTCCTATATAAAGAATTTATCCCAACACTGCGCTATCAGAAATAGGTTACTATTTTAGATGGCCGAAGCCAAGATATAGCAAAGGACATCTCACCCATCAAGCTCAGCTGTTTCCACATAGCAAAGACTGTTGGGATTTGAACTGGACAACAACAGAATGTCGGCCTAAATTAAGAAATAAATATGCAAATAAAACTGAATTAACATCTCAAACTGTGTTTAAATAGATGGTAATATTAAATGAATGATAAATGAAGTGTCAGTCCACAACAACCTCAGAATACATGAAAGTAGCTTCTCAAATTGAAGTCAGAAAGAACATAACATTACCGGGATGTGATCATTTTTGTTCAAACGAACGACATCACCGACTTCAATGTTCATCCACTTTGACTCTAGAAAGCTGGTTTGAAAAAAGATTCTGTTACTGTTAGAGATTTTCTTATCTAAGACATGGGCAAAACATTAAGCATGTCTTAGATACGTAATTCAGACAATAGAATAAACATGGTCAGATAGTAGATGTACATGTGTATCACTGGACGATGTCAGTTATTAAATGAACATGAGTTTCACTGGAGATCAAGTCCCTCAGATGCAGAAAAAGGCACTGTTACAGGTTCCTTATTTATACCACAGACGGCTCTCCTTTCTTGTATCTGTGCCCATATAATATTACGTTTGATTCTTCTAAAATGTCTATGAAAGGGCACATTCAATAGTTGTACACTGAATGGAAAAGTTTCACATTGAACAGGAAAAAGGTGCTCATTACACTGAACTGCAAAGGGGTACATTGAATGGTGAAAAGGTGTACATTGAATGGTGAAAAGGGGTACATTGAATGGTGAAATGGTATACTTTGCCACCTGGCATGTTCTGCCTGAACAAGTATCAAGTCAAGGTTGGGGATTTACTGCCACCTGATCACTCAATCTTTGTACATGTACATATTTAAATGGGGAAAACCTCTAGTGCAGTAAGTGGTTAATACACAATCAGCTAAACTCTGGTTGTCGGCTGGATTAAAAGTGACGCGCTGGGTATCAAAAAAGCACAGCAGCGTTTGGGCACGGTTGACCCCTACTCTGGGTTACTGTTCACTTTACCTGCCGTTCAGGAGGACCTCACACTTCCTGTTGTTGATCTCGTTGTCCATTCTGTGACGGGCCTGTTTAACAGGGAATATACATGAGCCTGGGTTCAGATGCCAGGTCTTTGGATCAAGATATGCATGTACAAGGCTTTAGTCATCTTTTCTCTAGGCATTGATACTGGTTGAGTGAAGTAGATGGAGACTGGGTCATGGTTGTGTGAATGTGCTAGCGGAGACAAGGAAACCAGCAATCCTAAATGGTTGATATTAAACACACGCCGCGTTTCAAACAAATTAGCCAGTCGGACATTACTGCGTCTCCTGTTTCCGAACCTGACTGAAGTCCCGACTTGCACCTTTCAGGTGAACTGATTTCTAGCCAATGCCTACATCGATCCTACACTTAAAACAGTCTACATTGTTTTTATTAATGGCCACCTCAGGAGAAGCCTGGAGATACTTTAAGGAAACAGAAGAGACCCTCACCAGATCATCCACCAGGTCTTTGACCGCAGTGATTCCCAGTACCAGAACCAGAGGAACTAGGGTGGTGTACCAGGGCAGTGTGGTGATCTGGGGAATAATCTGATGCGAGGGAAAAGATGAAAACAACCATTAACATCACAGAATTATTAGATTACAAAAAAACATACCAAATATTTCCTTTTACGAGTTTCTGTATTTCTGCATCTGCTGTTCACCAAAATTTTTTGGACCAATATCTTTCCAAAACAACAAATGAATGCCACTCAAAGCACCTTTCCAGCTTTGAAAGTAATTACAATAAATAGGATTTGAAACCCAAGTCTTACGCCTTATTAGGGGTCGGGCTAGGATCCTGGAGCCCAGGTTGGGTTATGTGTCCCAGTATTTACATGGCATTTAAATGCATTTAAACACTTTGCGTCTGAACAAACTACCCACCCATACCGCCACAGGACATACAATCCCTGAGGTGAAGGAAAGGGAATTTGCAAGAGTTGTTTTTATAAATTTTATAGTAATACAGTGAAACACTTACCTGTAAGATTAACAAGGCCAGAAAATAGAGGTTGGCAGCCCGTTTGAACTGCTCGAACAGATTCAGTGGGAGGAATGTTAAGGCGTTGTATTTGTATGTCTTGATGGCGTTCCCCTACGGCACAGAGAAACACATTTATATGAAGGAGAATACCAATTAATATGTAAACATTTTCACTAATCAATGAGAGCAATGCATCTCTGATACAGCACTTGTGCTAGCTAGTACCCTGTTCATCCTGAGAGAGCATGCACAGTCACTATCCAGAAACAATTACTCTGAGACATTTATGAACTTCAACAAATGTTCGATATGTGTCATTATTCCTTTTTAAATATACGAGATGGGAAAAGAGTATTGATTGATACTATGATTCTTCACAATGACTGTTCTACATTAACTGCACTACAGCAAGTTAGCAGTTGGGCTTTGTCCAGTTGGTAACTTCATTCAAACTGAATGCAAAGACTTACAAATGGTATTCAGATAATTTGACTCTGAAGACCATAAAAAAACTTCACTGAAGTGGTCCAGCAGTCTGGTCTGTTGCCTCCAGTGCAAATAGACTGCCACAGCGTGGATTGGAGACCGGCCCAGTTTTCTTTCAGAAGAACCTCTGTACTCAATCTTTCCCTGCACGGTCTTTGTCACTTCAAAACTACCCTCTCATCATCACGGCCGTTCACAGTCACTGACTCTGAGGAATAACAGGCAGCCGGTTTCCCAGTTATCTGGTAGTTTCCCCTTGGTTTGGCTTCAACACATTTTCAATGTACACACTTTCCTCAACAAGCCTCTTTATGTCTCTCCCACTCTCCCTCCTCTTGGGCAGGTTCAAGGCGACCACCAAATGATGAGACGGCTGGTGGCACCCGGGAAAGGTTTCAGAACCACTGGCCTAGAACACGCAAGTCAAGGCAGTCGGTCTAGTGTTTCCATCCACAGGATTGTATTGGAGGAAACAAGACACTGATGTAATGGTTGGTGACCTTGGGACAGTGTTTTCTTAAACCGACGATGGAGAAAAACAGCAGATGTGCTACTGTTTTAATTAATGACACATAGCCTGAGGCACTGACTGCACTTCCAGGACAAGACACTTGATGAAGATTTAAAAGACTTGGATGAAGATTTTCATCTTGTTGGAGTTCAGGACTGTTGCTCAGTCTGTATCCACTCCCCGTTATGGTAGAAAGTATTAACACGGCGATGCCATTTGGGGAGTGGTTAGACAACACCATTTCCAGTAATCTCTACCTTACACAACAGCCGAGGCACTAACTCAAATGCAAAACCAACAACAGCAATAGCAAACAAAACCACCTTTCCTCCTTTTGATGTCAGAAAGCCCTTAGTCGCATTCTGTGGACTGTACTTTGTGTCATGAGAGTATAACCTGGCATGGTCATATCCCAGAGCTATTAACGCTGTGACAATGACCACAGCCTTTGTAAAGACAACAGGGACAGATCCAGTAACAACTCAGAAGCGAGGGAACTCAGACCGGGCCGTACCCTGGGGGAACCCGGCCCGACCGGTCCATGACAGACACAAGACAGCCAACTATGGTGATAAAAGGGACAACCAGAATAACATAAGAAAAAAAATACTTCCTTATCGTCCATGATTCACTGTTTCCAATACTATGTCAACAATTGTGACATACAAAATTGCACTTTCAGGAAACAATCCATGATTAAAACACTAAAAATGTATTGCCATTTCAGGTGCCATAGTAATAAAAGCTCTATAAAAGCTCAGCAGAAATAGTGGCTCATGTATCGAGGTCTGGCGACAGTTCCTTAGCTTTTGTCTTTCACATTATACAATT
>JACXGJ010012047.1:0-18657 GCA_016801105.1 Esox niger | reverse complement strand
TCCTCCTCTATCTCCATCACCCCCTCCTCTATCTCCATCACCCCCTCCTCTATCTCCATCACCCCCTCCTCTATCTCCATCACCCCCTCCTCTATCTCCATCACCCCCTCCTCTATCTCCATCACCCCCTCCTCTATCTCCATCACCCCCTCCTCTATCTCCATCACCCCCTCCTCTATCTCCATCACCTCCTTCTCCCACTCACCTACACGTTTCAGTGGCCGCATTCTGCTCCAAGGCTGACGAGAACCCGTTCTGCGGCAATCTGTTCCTGTGCCCATCTTGGTGAAGTCCAAGGTCTTGGTTGGGGTCCTTCACCTTCTTTCAGTCTCATGCGCCCACGCCCGTGCCCACGCCCACGCCCACGCCCACACAGAGAGAGACAATCTCAGAGGAACAGGTTTTCCCGTTCAACCAGATGTTGCCGAACACCCACCATCCCTCCCCACAACACCTTCAGGACCCCCCAGTCCCTGTGTCCAGCTCGCCTGTCCATCTGCACAGCAGTACTGGGGAAGCCAGTAATTTAGCCCCAGGCCTCAGGGCCCAGACAGATCCCGAAGCATGTGGACGGTGGTAATTGTGTCCAGCGAGCTGCCAACGTGGGTTTTTCATCTTGACAGCCTAGCCAGGGAGGAGATGAGAGCCAGAGGTCGTCCACTAGATCGAGGTCAAACCACAGAATGATGACTTTGAAGCGCCTGTCCGTACTTCTAGGGTGAACAAGACGCGTCCAAAAGCTTCATGAAAATCAATCACGTGCCCTGTTTGAATTCTACCTGTTAACACTCGCTGCGTTTGAATTGAAATGATCTGTGTCCTTAATGTCATCTCCTTGAGGGATATGAAACCCACAGCGCCGCCGAGGAAACAGTTTGATTGCTTCAGCCGTAGATTACAAACATACCACAGGTCTGCAGTAACCATAGGCAACATGGGGCCATTTTCTGTTTTTCTCCTTTGTTTGCGTGTTCATGTTGTAACGGGAAATCGTGCAGACCTGAGGTGAAAGAACAAACAGCTGAATTTATATTTCAAAAA
The DNA here is from genome assembly GCA_016801105.1 of Esox niger. Classification (NCBI taxonomy): domain Eukaryota; kingdom Metazoa; phylum Chordata; class Actinopteri; order Esociformes; family Esocidae; genus Esox; species Esox niger. Next base: position 17,616 of record JACXGJ010012047.1, on the reverse strand, counting down.
AAGCATTTAAACCCGGCAAACCTCCCCGGTGTCGGTTCGCACCACGGCGCTCATTCAAAGTTAATGGCTCGGATGAACTCCGCAGCGATCCACCAGGGACCGGCACAATCAACAGAGAAAATATATTTCACTTGGCCTGGTTATTAAACTCAGCCAATCTGTATTCATAACATCCCGCCATCCCGAGCCTCTATCTCCATACCCCCTACCTCTTTATTCTGCCTCATACTCTGGTCCCGGTCTCCTTTCTCTCACTCACTCACCATTCCTTTTTCTCTCATTCCTTTTCTTCTTATTTCTCATTGCCCTTATTCTCCACACCTCATCTCTCCCCCCCCCGTCTCCTTATCTCTGTCTTTGTGTATCTGTCGCTCCCTCTCTTTCTCTCTTTCTCCCTTCCCCCCTCCCCCCTTTCTGCACTGAATGGGTTATTAGCGGATACAGACTCATTCATATTGTGAAAACAGAAACACTGAGTCTGAATGACGCCGGAGAGGGTCAATGGGGGACAGTTTATGAAACTGACATTTGGAAAGAAATGACAACACAGTGCATATTGATTCAGCCCCCAGGACTACAGACAGAGGAGAGAGAGAAAGGGGAAAAGAGAGAGAGAGAGACCGAGGGGGAAAGAGAGAGACAGAGACCAAATGGGAAAGAGACAGAGACCAAGTGGGAAAGAGACAGAGACCAAGTGGGAAAGAGACAGAGACCAAGTGGGAAAGAGACAGAGACCAAGTGGGAAAGAGACAGAGACCAAATGGGAAAGAGAGAGACAGAGACCAAGTGGGAAAGAGACAGAGACCAAGTGGGAAAGAGACAGAGACCAAGTGGGAAAGAGATAGAGACCAAGTGGGAAAGAGACAGAGACCAAGTGGGAAAGAGAGAGACAGAGACCAAGTGGGAAAGAGAGAGTCAGACCAGGTGGGAATAAAGACAGAGACTGAGTGGGAAAGAGAGATAGTGAGATAAACACATGTTTCCCGTGCTAGTAAAGGCATTTACATTGAATTGAGAGAGATCAGTTTACCTACTGAGTATCACACACCACAATGTACAACTTTCACACACTGTTCATATTGATGGTCTGCATGGTCAGTCAGGCTACAATGACGGGAGCAAAAGAGAGAGAAAGACCGATGAGAAAAAGAAATCAAGAAAAAAAGAGGAGAAATAGAGATGGTTATGAGAAAATGATAGGGAAGTAGCATTGTGATAGAAAAAGAGAGAGATGATAGGAGAGAAAGAGCCACAGAGAGGTTGATAAAAGGATACAAGAGGGAAAGTGGAAGAGAGATATCAGAAAGAAGTGTTAGGTGGTAGTAGCTGTAGACGTTGTAGTGGAGTTAACTGGTAGTAGCTCTAGACGTTGTGGTAGGGTTAACTGGTAGTAGCTGCAGACGTTGTGGTAGCGTTAACTGGTAGTAGCTGTAGTGGTTTCAGCACCTGAGTAGCTGCAATTGGGCAAAGTAGCTGTAGTAGCTGGGGTGGGAAAGTAATGGGTTAATGTTATGAGCGATGTCTCTACGCCGGCGAGGCGAGTCCCTTGAGGTCACCGTGGACACGCAGGGAGACATGATTTATGGGCGAGAAGCAGGCGACTGGCCCCGCCCCATCGTACAGCTGTCATTCATTATGGCTGTCAGGACATCATTGGCTGTTGCGTGGCTGTGATTCGCCTCTTATTTAATCTTGATAAAATACGGAGAGACACTAGCAGTGCGCCGCACTTACTCAAGAAGCTGACCTGCATACCAATCAGGTTACTGCTGTGTGATGGGACTGTTATCTGAAGATGAATATGAATGTTGGCTTCGCAGGATACACACCTGACAACACGTACACCGCAGAACCGCAAAATATGTGTGACTCGTTTGTAACCTAGACATCAGCGTTTCAGACCTGCAATGTTAAGGTGTGTAGAGCAGGGGTCCTCGTCTCACGCGGTGTCATTTAGGACGAACATATTGGGGAGCCTCATAAAGGTTCCAGTTTCTAACCAGGACAGCGTCTTTTCCTCAAAGCTTTTCAGATTTGAAACATTGGTGTTGACTTTTCCACGGCAACGTTTAGAAAAAAAAACACCAGGGAGAAGGTCAAAAGCCTCTGTGTTGAGAATAGCCTGCTTGACGCTTCTAAATAGAGCAGGCCATCAATCGGTTGTATTCAGATAGCACATATCGCCTACCGTCTGCCATGCTAAACGAAAATTCCAAGCCAGATATCGATCTAGTACCACCTTGTGTATCTTATTTGGCATGTCACTGAGTTTGTGGCCAGACAATAATTCTATCTTGCGACCTAGTTATCTGCGTTAATGTTGCTTTTGTTGTAAGAATACCTTGTTATAACTACATGGCCACAGAGAGATAGCTTGGTGAAAAGCTGACAAATAACGCATTACAGTGCCTCGTCACACGCTAGCCACACCTTGGCACCAATCAGCTCAGTCGAGGTAGAATGCATTGGTTCTGTCACGTAGGGATTACATTCTAGAAGACCAAGTTCAGTGAAAAGAAACAGAACACCCCAAAATTCTGATCCTGCTGGTTTAGCAAACCCAAGATGCTGAACCATGGATACATGTCAGACTCAGTGTCGGGTTTTCATCAATGCCGAATTTAAAATGAAGGACAAACGTGAAAAATAATATGTATTTTGAAGATTCACAGTCTATTCAGAAGAAAGTTAGCAAGTTGGTCTGTAGCTCAGGGAAACATTTTACATACGACTAAAAGGTATTTTTCATATTTTGCTCTTATACATACAGTATAACAAACAGACTATATTTTTCCTCCAACCGAAAGACTGGCTCATCTTTCACTCTTCACCACAGATCACCGGGCAGCTAGGGTGATGTCTATTGGTCAAAGTACCTGTGATCATGTTACTCACTCACACAGACAGACAGACAGACTGACTCTATGATTGGCAGGTTGGAGAGAGAGAAAGCACTGCTTGGCGTGGGAAAGTGCACGCTCCAAAAGACAGTGGCAAGAGGCTATCTTATCAAAACATTGGTTTCCGAGCCGAGGTAAGCCAGCTAATGGAGATAATGCCACACCAGTTACAGGAATGTTAAGAATAATTACTCAATCACTCTCTCACTCTCTGTCTCCCTCCCTCCCCTCTACACCACATTGAACCAAGGAGACAGACAGGCTGTGAAGCTTCTTTTTTCTCTAATAACCCACTCTGAGTTATGCCGTACCGAGAAACATTTCTGGAATATAATTGGAAGTGACATCAACCACAACTGTGACAGCCTGCCGTCATCATTTTGTCGTCGAAACGATGGGGAAAGAATAATGACCGCGTCTCTGGTTCAGAAGAGAAGCTGTAAATTTCACACCTGGTGCCTGGAAGGGTCACGGCAGGGGGGTGGGGACCAAGGGCGGCCACCCCCCATTCAGAGTCCCTGTAAGGGGACCTTCTGTCCCCCCACCCCCCCACAAGCCAGACATTGGACAGTTCAAGTCTGCATTGAAATACAAAACACGGTTGTTTATGTTTAGCCGGGCCATAGGGAACAGACACCTCCCCCACGTTGCGCACACGCGCGCGCACGCAGATAGTGTGAGCACCTCCAGATTGTATCCGTCACTCCTCTCTGCTGCTTTAATAAGTGTGATGACTTTCAAACACGTCTGTAAATGGATCCTGGGTTGAATCAAGAATACTTCACATGTAATGTCTGTCTCTGTGTCTGTCTAAATGTCTGTCTGTCTCTGTGTCTGTCTAAATATCTGTCTGTCTCTTTGTCTGTCTAAATGTCTGTCTGTCTGTGTCTGTCTAAATGTCTGTCTGTCTGTGTCTGTCTAAATGTCTGTCTGTCTGTTTCTGTGTCTGTCTAAATGTCTGTCTGTCTGTTTCTGTGTCTGTCTAAATGTCTGTCTGTCTGTCTCTGTGTCTGTCTAAATGTCTGTCTGTCTGTCTCTGCGGCTGTCTGTCTCTGCGGCTGTCTGTCTCTGCGGCTGTCTGTCTCTGCGGCTGTCTGTCTCTGTGGTTGTTTATATGTCTGTCTGGTTGGTTTTCAATGTATATGTCTGTCTGATTGTCTGTCTGTCTGATTTGTTCAGGCAAGTGTATTTAACCACCTAAGCTGCCGTAATACACCATCTTGAGAGGTCTCAGACTGGCAACCGGCTGTTTGACTGGATTAGGGTCACGTGACACCAGAGTTGGGCTTCCTGTCAGTCTTCGCTTATCAATAGAATCTCTCACACACACACACACACATACACACACACAGTATTGTAAATGTAGCAGTCAATTATTGACTGTAGACTGCAGCTCTATTGATTTCAGTGTTCTAGGTTTGGTCATCATGCTGGCCAAGGTTAATGGTTGTCACACTTTGTGCTAATAGGCTAGCGTCAATCAATCAGATTCATTTCATAAAGCTCTTTTTACCTCGGCAGTCGTTCCAGTGTGCTTGCCCAGCCTGTTACCCGGCACAGACACTGATAACAACATTCCCGGTAGTAAAGAAGAGCTGAGCCTGAGCAGCGAATGAGCTGTCCTCCAGAGGTGATGGCCTCTTTCCCACCACTGACTGGACCATCCTGGCGTTTCCACCTCTCGCCAGATCTTCTCCATCGTAACCGCACCGCCGTGGCTCATTCTGCTGATTGGACAAAGACGTGGGGGGCAGCGAAACACGGGAGGTTATGTGGTCCCTCCGTAAAGGAATTCAGTTAGCGCACACAAACACACACACACGCACGCAGAAACACACACACACTGAAACACACACACACATAAACAGTGATTTAAGGAGTCAGGCTAACAGCGTCTGTGCATAGCTCAGAAATCCTCACACAAAGGTTTGCTGGGGAGGGAGGAGGGACAAGGCTGGGTGGGTGGGTGGAGGATGGGGGGAGGAGGGTGGGGCAGGGAGGAGGGGAGGGGGAGGGAGGAGGGCGGGGGAGTAAGGGGGTGGGAGGAGGATGGGGGTGGGAGGAGGATGTAGGAGGTTGGGGGAGGGAGGAGGTGGGAGTTAAGAGGGTTGGGGTGGAGGACCTTCAGCTGAAACATGAGAGTGATGTCACACGCAACGCATGCTCTGACAGACAGACAGACAGACAAAGACCTGAGCTCATCTGACTGCAGCTTCCTATATGAAACCTACAGGGGAAATATGGCCAGTGGACTGAGAACACGAAGCTTGGCCTTTTCATACCAACTTGCCACATTCATCCCCAACATCCGACTGTGTTAAAGAGAGAAGCATCAACTAGTCTGTTTCATTGCAATTCCGCCACAGCAAAAAGATGCTAACACTTCAGAGATGCCGTTTACTAATGACTCACTGGTTTTGATATGGTAAATCATGTCACACAATACTACAAGGAAAAACATGAAACAACATTATGAATATGTATCTGTGTATTTTTTATTTATTTAACCCTGTAAAAGTTGCTCTGGGATATAAACGTATTCTGAATTTTAGGATGTGCTTGTGCGTGTGTCTTTTAGATAGCGAATGATGCCTTAAGGAAGTAGATAATTTATTTAAGTGCAGAAGCAGATTCCTTAAAAGATTCCTAATTTTCCCATCCTGAAGAGATGGGAGGGCGATGAGGCTACACCTCACTGCATAATTATGTGATGTAATATATGATGTAATATAACATGTAAAATATGGTTTAACACTTTACTGAGTTAGTTGTTGTAATGGCTAAGAAATCTTGTCCCGCGCTATCTATCATCGTTAAAATATCAGCACTGATTACAATCATTAATGGGTTGTCCATTCAATCCAGTTTTCATATCCAAAACAGAGCTGTGAGAATTAGCTAATACGCTTTAATGCCGTTTATTTGACACTCATTCACATTAAGTCTTAATTTGGGATTTAACTGTAATATTACAGTTGTAGGTACTGATCATCATTTATGACATGGGGTCATAAATATGAAAATGGTTGACCCTCCCCCAAGCAAGACATATTTTCACATCACCCTTCGTGAGCCTCCCCATTCAAAATGCAGAATAAAAAGTAAATCAAGTGCATTTGATCACAAAGGCAAACTGTCCCACTCAACCAAATGCATGCCCAGGTAGCCTGTAATGCAGGCCCACTGTACAAACAACTGGCCCAATGAAAGGAAATGGAAATATTGAAATGCATATAGCCTAGATTTGCTTTTTATTTAAAAGGCAATACGTATTCAGACTTAAAGATGTTATCACGCCAGAAAGTTCGAGCCCATATTTTAGTAGAGTTGTTTTCACTGGTGTTAATAGTCATGTTTCCCTGGGTCTGTTTTTAGGAAAGGAAGTCCCTGACGCTTTGCCAGCGATCGACACTAGGAAAGCCACAGGCCCTGACAAACTTGACCCAGATCTACTGTTTAGGGCTGCACCATTTTTCTCTGGCGTGTTTACACATTTTTTTATCCAACATTAATTTGTGGTGTCATTCCTAAGAGGGGGAAAATGCCTGCATTCTATAACTACATAAAGGTCGGGGCTCGTATGTCCTAATTAATGGCCACAAAATGACCTCTGATGATCTTAAAACTGTCTTGTGCTTGCTAAAATGAATTTGATGAGTCATTGATGAATATATAGTTGCATTTTTTATCTGACAATTGCATAATGAACATATGTACGTCTGGTTTTAGACCTCTGCACTTTTTCATGCTGATGACATTGTGCTGCAAATGTCATGGTGCCATATAAATCAGCACACCTTCAGAGGTCTAGTGGAGTCCAGGCCTCAACGGGTCAGGGCGGTTTTGGTACCAGATATCACAGCCCACCTTCAGAGGTCCAGTGGAGTCCACGCCTCAACGGGTCAGAGCTGTTTTGGCGGCAAAAAGGGTCCTTCACAATATTAGGTAGGTCATCATAATGTAATGGCTGATTGGACTATTAGGTAGGTGGTCATAATGTTATGTCTGATTGATATAATATTAGGCAGGTGGTCATAATGTTATGGCTGATGTGACTATTAGGTAGGTGGTCATAATGTTATGGCTGATTGGACTATTAGGTAGGTGGTCATAATGTAATGGCTGATTGGTCTATTAGGTAGGTGTTCATTTTGCACAGTACTGTAGTTTAACTGCATCTCCACTAACACGTAGATTAGAAAGTCAGCATAAAGTTTTCCCATCTGAGCGTGTGTCAAACCTACTCCTTGGCCTTCAGCGTCCACGTTTGGCTTGCTCACGACGGCTTTTAGAGGCTCTGACCACTGGTCCTTGAGGCACGGCGGTGTGTGTCCACTTATTTATTCCACACAAGGTGCTGACTTTAGAAAGGTCAAGGTTAATGACCCAGACGGACAGTGATGGGAGGTGATGCACCAAGGGGAGAAGAGATTAGAATTAAGGTGGAAAACCGTAAAAATACCACTCTGCATCCACAACACACCTGGCAACCGCTGGCCAGTGGGTGACATGATCACTAAGCATGAATCCTCTCATCCACAACACACCTGGCAACCGCTGGCCACGGGTCTCATGATCACTAAGCATGAATCCTCTCTATGAATCTATCAACGCACACGCCTCACCCTCTCCACGGTTCCCGTCATTCTCCTCAGCCTGGATGTGTGCCCGTCTGCCCGCTGCCTTCACCCAGACACAGGGCCAGCGGTGTGGGCGTCCTCTGAGACGGGTGACGGCCACTCGTCCATGCAAAGCCGTGTAAGCTTCAATTAGCCAAGTCCCAGTGTTTTAATGAACGCTGTCCTTGACCTTCAGCGTGGGTCTATTCTACTGCCATTAACGGGTCTGACGGTTAGGGAGCCCAAGGCTCAGGGAACAGGAGGCTGGCTGTGTGTGTGTGTGTGTGTGTGTGTGTGTGTGAACAGGGGTGGAGTTAGGGAATGAAGGGGGGGGCTGACAGTTTCTGTTCACAGACTGATAAATGACTGTAATTCAGGGAGATAAAGGGAAGTGGTGATGAGGGGGGGAGGGGGGGGAGGGAGGGGGAGCGAGGGGAAGGGAGAACAGACCCTCCTATTGCACAGCTCTCCCCAGGCCATGTTTACCCTCTGTGCTCCTGATCCCTCTGTGCTCCAAAATAGAGAGGTAATATAATGATATGAGGATCCTCCTACTGTCCACTCTGATTGGCTCTTTCTATTGTCCACTATCAACTAGGCCTATTGTTCACCCTGTGATCAGCCCATCCTATTATTGAGGTTGTTCAAGGCAGTTCGGGGTGGTCAGAGGTGGTTCAAGGCGGTCCTGGGCAGTTCAAGGCGGTCCGGGGCGGTTCAAGGCGGTCCTGGGCGGCTCAAGGCGGTCCTGGGCGGTTCAAGGCGGTCCTGACCCTGGCCAACTGAGGGAGGTTTTTGAGGCCAATTATATCAGTGAATTTGTTTGCTGCTTAAAGCTTGATGAGTAGCATTACCCAGCTGTACCCAGCAACAGAACAGGTCAGCAGGCCACCCAAGGTCAGTGGGTCACCCAAGGTCAGCGGGTCACAAAAGGTTAATGTTAATAGTGCAGAGGCCCACTGGATGTGTGCGTGCGTGTGTGTGGATGTGTGTGAGACTGATGGCCCGCTGGGATGTGGGTGTGTGTATGTGTGTGTGTGACCAATTGCCGCTGTGTTGGGTGTCTCTGTGTTTGTGTGTGTGTGTGTGTGTGTGTGTGTGTGTCTGGGCTGTTATATGTTTCTGGGTGACAGCTTGAGTCCAGCCAGCGCTCCACAACTGACATCATGGCCATTTGAATGACAGTTATTATCATTTCCAATAATACTTTGCAGGCAATTGCACCAAATGGCAGTGCAAAGAGAAAGTACCAGCAGTCCAAATGGTGCCCTTCTCCCTCCTTAGGGCCCTGCGGTTGACCTGAGCCCTATGGGATTGAGGAGGGATCCAGGTTGACTTTGAGAGGAATTAGTGCCGGGAGCAGAGTGCAGTAGGACAAACAGAAGTCAAAAGAATTTAGCAGAGAAAAGCACAGGACCTCCTCACAGGGGGATGCAGACAATTCCCCCAATTAATTTGTTTTTCAAAGCGTTTGATTAAAAGCGTCAGTTTGCTTGGTAGAAGTTAACGCCTTTTAGTGTGTTTTCTCTCCTCTCTCCGGCGTTCCCTCATTCTCTCTCCCGCTCCCTTCCTCTCCATCCCTCTCTCTCTCTCTCTCTCTCTCTGGAAATTTCTGTTTGTTGTGGAAAAGAGGTGTTTGGGCTCAGATATATCTTTAAAGGGGAGGCTTATGAGGGAATGATGGTAAACACTGAGATTGCACTGAAGGTCTTAGATATAAGCCTTTCTGGATCCACCCACACACACAGAGTTTGATTGACAGATCTTTGGGCCATCAGGTACAGCTGTAAATGTTTCTTTCATCTTCAACAACACCCAGCCCTCAAACATCCAAATTCAAATCAATGGGTTACAACGTGTTGCGAAACATTTCTCATGCATCCTTTTTGAGTTGGACTGAATTTGGAGAAAAAATAAGCCCTTACAATCAACCTCCATCATAAATGTACTTTATCTACACATTCGGGACTATTTGACAATCAACTCTCATGGAATGATTTCAAGGTCTTCTGTGTTGGTCTTGATGCCCTAAGCCAAATGATATATACAGGACTGCATTCCCAGGGATTATTTCAAAAGCTCTCAACCATTTTAGATGATGTCAGGGAGCATCTAGACTGTGCTTATGGTTTTGTATTGTATTGTATGGTGTTGTATGATTTTGTATTGTATTGTATGGTGTTGTATGATTTTGTATTGCATTGTATGGTGTTGTATGGTGTTTGGTTTTGTATGGTGTTGTATGGTGGTTATGTTGTGTATGGTGCTGTATGGGAGGTGTCTTGTTGTATGGTGTTTTATGGAGTTGTCTTGTTGTATGGTGTTGTCTTGTTGTTTGGTGTTGTATGGAGTTGTCTTGTTGTTTGGTGTTGTCTTGTTGTATGTTGTTGTATGGGGTTACAGAGTGTTTTCTTGTAGCATTTGGTTGTATTGTAGGGTCTTGTAGGGCGTTTTGTAGTGTTTTATGTTGTTATCTTATGTTTTTGTATGTTGCATGGCGTTGTATCGTGTAAAAATGTAAAAGCACAGTAAAAGCGCATTCAGGACCAATGAAATCCATCATGCTTCGATTGATTAGTAATGAAACGGATGTTTTTTTTTTGGGGGGGGTGTTGTTAGGTGGTCCTTTTGTGTCTGTTTTCAGGGACTAATTACTTGTGACTCATCTCTGGCATCTCATCTGGAATTAGCACTTGGCACTAGCCAGTAATTAGCCAGCCGTTTGATAGGTTCATTGAGAGGCAGCGCCATCATTGAATGGCTACAGAAAGAACATATAGATTCAGTCAAAACTTTGGATTGTGTGTGTGCATGTGTGTATGTAAGGGGGGACATTGTCACTGGATCTGAAATCTGTTTCCCTGGCAGATCCAATTGAATATGTATAGATCTCCCTGTTTCAGACGATTACGTTTAAAAGTCTGTCAGCGTTGTTGGTATGGGCCGAATTCCCATTACTGTGAATTCATCTGGATGTCAGCCTGAGAACCAACTGCTTTTAACACCGTGTTTACATTCTCCTACTTTAATCCTTTCTGTTTTTGTGTTTTATTGAATTAATGTCGCTATTATCCCTCATTGGTGATTTGAGCAAATAGCTACCTATTAACTCTTTCTGAGCCATTTTGTGTTCGTGGGCCCCGTCTAGTTTACCAGAATTAACCATGGCTTTTACGTAATCAGCCATGGCTTTTTGTTTAGAGACAACGATCAGAGGACAGTCCTAAAGAAATCATATGTGAAACACAAAAAAAAATACAAAACTATTTCATTAGTTACCTTTTTGAACCAGGCACCCGCTGATAATACTTTACCACAACATTTTGAATGAATTCTTTTCTTCCACGGTGGCCCCCAGAGGTCTCCACTGACCCGTGTTCACCCAGTTTTGCACCCCTTCCAGGGCCCAACTCTGTGGTCTTGAGTCATGCCCTGCATTGGGAAGCAGACACCATTTGGGGAATAATGAAAAATGTGACAACACGCAACACCCACAGAGCAATTCAAGTCACGGACACATTTTGTAGCGGATATTTTTCCGCTACGTTTTTGGTTGAAATACAGTGGACACAGATATTCAGTACCCCTTTTCAAAATGCTCACTATTTGTTGCCTTTTTCAGCATTATGTACAACCTACAATATCCAAGTGAAAACGAATTACTTTAAAAAAATTCATTCAGTTCTGGTCACTGGATATGCTAAGCTAGTAAACCCCATTGATGACAATACAAAAAACATAAAAATTGTTTTACAACTATTGCTTCCCAATATAAATGATCAAATTCAATACACAAGCTGGAAAGCAACACTGTATGGTCACATGGATTTCCCAAAAACCGTTGGCCTGCAAATAATAAATGACAAATCAGAGGCTTTGGAAGTGCTCTGTTATACGGCAGACTGCATTTTTATAAAACCCCTTGAGAAAGGAGTCCGGTATTTGTACATTTTGATGTTCATTGGTCCCTCACCCTGAAAGATGTCTACATTGTAAATCTGTGAATCTTATAACAGCATCTACTGCCCAGTTCCTGCATGGAGTAAAAAACAAGCAGCGGTTACAAAAGCACATTACTGTAGAAACAGACCACTGGACACTTAAAGTAAAACAATAAAAAACACAAAATCACCACAGACTGGTTCACATTGATTCCTTCCTCAAGACTGCTTTCTTTGATTACCAGACCGTTTTATCTCCTCAGAACAGCAGTAACGAGCAGAACAGAGGCTGCTTCCAGAATGGCACCCTATTCCCTTCAAAATGCACTACTTCTGGGCAGAACCAACACAACAGAGGGCGTTCCGTGATGGTTGTACTGACTGAACGTCCAGAACCTAATTTGTTACATTGTAACTCGAGCCTCTGCCATTTATGCCCGTCGCCGATACACCGTTACAGCAGGTCAGCTGGTATCAATTGCAATTGATGGAACCTGATAGGATACAGATGAGGTGGAGGCAAACACTGACCTTCAGGTTGATAATAAGACACACATGTGGAAATTAGCCCACTCCAGTGACGACTAAGTCGCATTCATAGGCTATCATAGCACATGCTAAAACATAACAATAAGTATTACTTGTTCTGCCTAGGTGAGGGTATTGGCTCAGTGATGCGTCGTCTGACGTCGGTTATGTTAGCCTCTGGTTGCTAAAGTGCCAATTCCGGTGAAATGGTAAGACGTAAAAGGGAGAATCTTGGCAGGATACGGGGTTGGTCTGTACCATTCCTGGCCAACTGTTCAGTTATTGCCTTATATTTTCAATATTTATTTATGATTTTTTGGAAAGAGGGCTGAGGGGAGATAATTACGTTCTTAAACATTATCCCATGAGGCAGTTGTAACTCCCTAGCACTATTTGGGGCACGTTTGTCATTTCTCTGTCTTCTACAGTCCAGTGGATCTGACCAGAGCACCAAAGACCCGATTAAATCTTCCCCAAGGGCCTTGGATGAAGATGATTCCCAACATAGAGAATGGAGTGTATGCTGGAATAAAGCTAATCTCTTTCTTCTGACAGTTGTGCAGCTCATAAAAATACCACAGCTGGGCGACTAATTGGCCAGGCATCGCCGACACACACCGGTACACCTTCCAAGCAGGAGGCTGCAGGAGAGAGCAGCGACAAGAGAGAAAAACCAAGACTAACTAAAGCCACAGTGAGCATGGACATACTATTAAGACAAGCTGCACCAGCCAGGCCTGGCTGCAGAGAAAACCGACCGTTTGCACATTGCCTATAAACTGAGGTGGAAACGGAGCTGCACATTTGAGACAAACCTACAAAGCATTTGAACTTCACCTACCAGGGGAACGCTCTCCATGTGGGAGGAGATCTACTACCAGGGGAACTCACTCCATGGGGGAGGAGCAGGTGTACCAGGGGAATCATATTCAATTACATAAAATCACCAAGTCCATTACATCATTGAAAGTAGGGCTCACAATTGGCCCGTCATTGTTCTCCTGTTTGGGACACCACGCCTTTGCCACCAACTTGGCCATCCAATTCTTCATAGCCCTGTCAACTGTCCCGGGGTTCGGTTCCTGTGACATTCTGGAATTTCTGCTCAGGAGGTTTCTTTTTAGTTTTGTTATCAACTTTCCTTAGCAGCTTCACTTTCAGAACCTGAACTACACTATTAATGGGTTTTGAGTTCTACTGGGTTTAATCTGTTTCTTCAGGCCTCTTGCAGAGAGCCTATCAGATCCTTCGACACTACACTAACGCCATGTTTACACAGGTGCCAAATACTTGTCTTTTACCCTCAATTTCAGATTTCTTTCAGTTTCCATTGACCCGGAGCAGGGCCAGTTTCCCTCTAGGCCATGGCCGAAAAGACCATCTCTCGCATGGCGCCAAGGAATTTAGGACTTAAGGCGGGATTTTCAGATTGCGGCGTGTTACGTATTGTGAAAACGCAGCGTTGTTCTGTTTGAATGGCGATGCGCATTGTTTGCTTGTGGCATCTCGTAATGGTTTTCATCCGAACAGATCCCTAATAAAATAAATGCACAGTACAGGAAAGAAGTACGGGGACCGGTTCACGAGTGAGGGGAAAAATGGAGCTGTAGATTGGCCGGAGAATCGGAGCAGCAGGGGCGGTATTTGATTTGCCAGAAGGCAAAGCTCTCGATATACCTCACCTATGGTTATGAAGGCTGGGTCATGACTGAAAGAACTAGATCATGGGTACAAGCGGCTGAAATGAGTTCACAGAAGGGTGGCTGCAATCTCCCTCAGAGGGTGAGAAGCTCAGTCATCCGTGAGGAACTCGGAGTAGAGCCGCTGCTCCTTTGCATCGAAAGGAGCCAGTTGAGGTGGTTCGGGCATCTGGTAAGGATGCCCCCAGGAAGTCTCCCCAGGGAGGTGTTCCAGGCAAGTCCAGCTGGGAGGAGACCTCGGGGTAGGCCCAGGACTAGGTGGAGGGAGGTGTTCCAGGCACGTCCAGCTGGGAGGAGACCTAATGGTAGGCCCAGGACTAGGTGGAGAGATTATATTTCGACACTGGCCTGGGAACGCCTCGGGATCCCCCAGTCAGAGCTGGCAAATGTAGCTCGGGTAAGGGAAGTTTGGGGTCCCCTGCTGGAGCTGCCGCCTCCGCGACCCGACAACGGATACGCACATGAAGATGAGGGCATGTCTTATTTATTTTACTACGAGAAAAATATCGCCTATTACCGGAAAACCAAACTGCATTAAGTTGACTCCTCCCTCCCTACCTGAGCCCCTCCTTATGTCCTTGGTAACAAATGTACAGTGGAAACAGTGAAGTCAATATTAACATAAATCACCTGTGTAGCCCGGGTACCTGGGTAAAAAAACAGTCGAAACCAATGAAACACCAGTAAAAAGGGCAGACAAGGTTTGTTCAGTATTTATTTTTTCAAGGGATTTCATTCCAGATCTTTCTTGTGAAGTTGTACTTAAACAGCCGAAAGGCAGAAAAAAGCTCAGTCAATTATAAGCCAGTTTGACGAGTTTGGATCAGACAAACCTAAATTGCTCGTCTCATCAGAAGACATGTGCCTCCTTTTCTGGGCAACATGAAATGCCCACTGGCTATTGTGGTTGCTGTTAAATTGTTGGTTGATTAATAAACCATAAACTCTTCCAATCTCAGGGATCCCAGAAGGAGCCCTGGATCTTATGTCCATTTTCATTACCCCTCGTGTCATTACAATGGCTTAGACACAATGGCTTGATTGGAACCCAACACGTACCGGTCCAGCCCGAGGAAAACACTGCACTATACAGATGCAACCCTGCTATACCCAGTTCACAGCGCTCCGTCCTGAAAGGTAACGTGCAACATGGGGAATAGCATGACAATCTACTCACAGTCAAAGGCATCAAACGGCAATGTGAAGATGGCCACAGGCAAGGCCATGTTTCCAACCAGCCAATTGGCCCGGCACTTCAGACAGCATGAATAACTGAAGTCGTGGTGGGTCTCATTGCAGTCTTCCTGCAGCGCTGCAATGAAGTCTGTCCAGCTTTAGTTTGAGCCTCTGAATTAAATGGTACACTGCCCTCAGTGAGGAGGGGGCTCTGGTCAAATGGAGGCTCTAAACGGGGGGGGCTCTGACCCCTCACAGGATTTTGGTTGTTGCCCTAATTTGTCCTCACCACCTTCACATCTTCACAAACATGCCAGTTGTTGCCCTCTAGAGTTATTGACCATGGTGATTGGAATAGAGGACAGAAGACTGATTATTGATCATTATGATTGGGGAGAGGACAGAAGTCTGATTATTGATCATTATGATTGGGGAGAAGACAGAACAGTCTGATTATTGATCATTATGATGTGGGAAACAGTCCTGGATGATATTGGTAGAGAGGAGTGAGAGGGAGCATGGATTGAAGGAAATGTGCAGTACTTTATCTCCACAGTCCACTACTAGAGTTCATTAACTGATAAACAGGAGTTCAGGTAATTCCTTGTTGGCCTGTGACTGGATCTGAGCCAGGCAGCCTGCGTTTCAGGTCGGCCTGCGTTTCAGGTCGGCCTGCGTTTATCGTAAACCTTTGTTTAGCATACCAAGATGCAGAGCCAGATTCTGTCGCCTTTACGTCTCTCTGCCACCAACATACACTGAGAAGAGGCTTCTGTTCGATGTCAGATTACACAACAGGCAGCAACACATGAAATCTTTTCATACCTCACATGGAACGAAAACTCTCATCAGTGAGTCTCTGTTCCCAACAACAACCTATTGCCTACACAGGGCTCAACTCATAACCAGATGTTTAAGATCCAGCGGAACGTACTATAGGAAACAGGGTGCCATTTTAGACACAGGTCATATGCTTCATAAACTGACCTTCACTTCGGATAAATGATTTTCTGTCTCTGAATACACAGAGATTGTTCATGTCTGCAGTTTACGGTCATGTTTAGACGGCCAACAGGCCCTCAGCCGCCCCAGGTCTCTGTGGTTTTTAAAGGGGAGCCTTTTAGCTGCCAGTGGCTGATGATGTCATTAACATCCAATCTGCTAATAGCACAGGTGCATACGTCACCAGAACATGGTTTATTAGGGCTGACAAAGTGTGAGACCATGTTGACTGTCGTAATGGATATAATGTACACACACAGAGACACACACATGGACAAATGTACAATTAAGCAGTTTCATTTTTAATAGAAAATCTGCTAAGTGTTCTAAAGTCAATACAAATAAAAAACAGAATATCCCAGCAGAGCCCCAGCCCACTAAACAGCCCCAGCCCCGGCAGAGATTCCCAGCCCCGGCAGAGATTCCCAGCCCCGGCAGAGATTCCCAGCCCCGGCAGAGATTCCCAGCCCCGGCAGAGTCCCGGAGTAGCTTGACACTGCAGGACTTACCATGTTAATTGGCGTTGTGCTCTGTGCGCTGCTCGTTCTGTGCACCTATTGTGTGTCTCACCATGATTTATGAAGCCTGTCTGGACTCCATTTGCTCCCATAACATCGCTTATCTGTCCTGAATCCTTGTGAATATTTCACACGCTACAATTAAACTGAGGTTGACCCACAGTAATGACAGAAATAGAGAGAGAGAAAGAGAGAGACCAAACCAGAAACAGGCCTGTTGAGTCTACCCAGACATCACTTTCTCCAGAACTGTGCCCATGGAAACGTCCCCAATGAATCCCAAATAGTGTCCTAACCCTGCTTTTGACCAAGATGGAGCACTGAGGGTCCTGGTCAGTGGGCCTGGGTGTTTTGGGGTGAAACTGGGTGGTAGGGGGTGCTTTTGGGGTGCAGGGGGTGGGTCTGGGTGATAAGGGGTGGGGCTGGGTGGTAGGGGGTGTCATGTAGGGGGTGGGGCTAGGTGATAGGGGGTGTCGTGTGGGGGGTTGGGTTGTGGTGTAGGGGGTGGGGCTGGGTGGAAGGGGGTGTCGTGTAGGGGGTGGGGCTTGGTGGTAGGTGTCGTGTAGGGGGTTGGGTTGTGGTGTAGGGGGTGGGACTGTAAGGCTCTGACCTATTAGTCATAAATTGAAAGAACCAGTGAAACACTGGAAACAGCGAACTGGTTTTAAGCATATAATTGGAGCTCTAATACAATTGTAAAAATTGTCTTGCCCCCTCCTATTTCTCTTCCTTCCTATTGGTCACCCATGCCCATGTGCTAAAACTGTTTAAATGTGACACCTGGGCTGGGTTGCCCTTTGTCTGAACTTTTTCTTCTCTGCAACATGGAAAACAGGAAACACGTGAAGAAAACATAAACAAGTATATGCAATTTTTTACCACCCTTAACCATAGCTCAGATATTCTAGATAGTTCATCAGACATTTCATGTGTTCATTTATACCCTCAGCAGTCTCATTTCTGGTTTTCCAGTAGAGAAAGAAAACAACCACTTCTATCTTGCTATATTATGCTGTAATATATACAATGTATAAAGTGACCCCCTTCTTCCCGATTTCCCGATGTCTGTGCCTGTCCTTGACCATCTGGTTATGCCCCTCATCTAGGCTGGATTTGAATGGACGCTGGGATTAGCCCACATGCATTGAACTATTAAAACTTGGACTCTTAATATGTTCACCCGGCACAGCCAGAACAGGACTGGTCACCCCTCGGAGCCTGGTTCCTGTCTAGGT
>JACXGJ010012046.1:0-18661 GCA_016801105.1 Esox niger | reverse complement strand
GCACGCACGCACGCACGCACGCACACACACACACACACACGCACGCACGCACACACGCACGCAAAAACACACGGCACAGTAATAGACATTGCTAACTCTGTTTAAAGGGTCCTAATGTAATTCGCTAGACGTTTGATTATCTGATGCAGGGAAAACCTTACAGTACATTTATATGACAATAATGTTCTACTAAAACTAATGTATATAAATGTTATTCCACTGCTGGTGCCATATTCAGGCGACGACATTGGAACTATTCGCTTTGTTTCTGGATATAACCACAATTGTCAAAATGTGTGTTACAAATGCTTCTGTCAACATCCAGTGTTGGATGAGTTGTAATGGCAAAATGGTCAAAGATGGTAGTCTCCTTGTACCAGAAAAGTCAACTGCTAAGTTTGCCATATTAAACAATGCTCCTGACTAATCTTTCTTTTCATATTGGGATTAGCACACCACACATGATCCCATTTATTGGTCCAAGATGGCAGGAGCAGATTGATCTGATTTATTGGCATGGTGGGCTAGCTCTAAAATTATGATAACGTCAAGTCCAAATTCCTCCAACTTTTTGCAACTTCCTTTCTATGGCTGATAAACAATAGTATTGCCACAATGATTTTTACTAAAATCACAAAACCTTAACAACCGCAGTTGTAATGAAATCCACCAGTGAAGAAGAAACATTTCCCTGACTGGCTCAAGGAACCAAATATACAGTTCTGTGCAAAAGACTTAGGCACCAAGTTGCAAGTTGAACAAAAGTCATTTATTTGGAAGTGATAATTTGAAGAAGTACATATCAAAAGTATATATATGTATATATGCAGCTCTGGAAAAAATTAAGAGACCACTGCAAAATTATCAGTTTCTCTGGTTTTACCACTCATAGGTATGTTTGAGTAAAATGAACATTTTTGTTTTATTCTATAAACTACTGACATCACTCCCAAATTCCAAATAAAAATATCGTCATTTACAGAGTTTATTTGCAGAAAATAACAACTGGTCAAAATTACCCCAAAAAAATACATTGTTTTCAGACCTCAAATAATAAGAAAACAGAAAACGTACATTTTTCAACAAGAAAATACAAATGTTTTAACTTAGGAAGAGTGCAGAAATCAATACTTGATTTTTGATCACGGCTTTCATGAGTCTTGGCATGCTCTCCACCAGTCTGTCACATTGCTGTTGGGTGACTATGCCACTCCTGGCACAAAAATTTAAGTAGCTCGGCTTTGTTTCATGGCTTGTGACCATCCATCTTCCTCTTCATCAAATTCCAGTGGTTTTCAATGGGGTTCAGGTCTGGAGATTGGGCTGGCCATGACATGGGCTTGATCTGGTGGTCCTCTACCCACCCCTTGATTGACCAGGCTGTGTAGCATGGAGCATTGTCCTGCTGGAAAAAACAATTCTCAGAGATGGGGAACATTGTCAGAGCAGAAGGAAGCAGGTGTTCTTTCAGGATAACCTTGCACTTGGCTTGATTCATGCATCCTTCACAAAGACAAATTCACAAAGATGAAGACAAAACTGCCGGATTTTCGCCTTGCTGGAGCATCCCCAGATCATCACCGATCCTCCACCAAATTCCACAGCGGGAGCGACTCGTCAGAGAAGATGACCTTAGGAGCCCCTAGGAGCCTGTTTCAAACAGTCCTTGCCGTGCCCTTCACCCCAGCTGCTGTTTGTCATTCTTTTTGTAGGTCACTTGATGTCATCTTACGGTTGTTGAGTGACGTTCATCTCGGTCAGGGGACAGCCGTTTTCACCCTCTGCCAGTCTGTAGCTTTGCTGTCTTTAATATCTGTTGCTTGACCTCGTTCTTATGAACTGCTGTCTTTGAAATTTTCAGGATGGGAACAACCTGATGTTCACTGTGTCCCGCTACCAGTAAAGCCAGAAAAGTAAAGCCAGAACTGAACCCTTCTTTTCATCACTCAAAGCTTTTCTCTTTTGTTATGCTGAATAGTTATTTTTTATTTAAATTACCTTTGAGGTACTACATGGACTGTTTTTGCCATCCAGCTGGTCATATTGCAAGAGGATAGTGATGACCACAGTAGTGGTTTTTATACTTTTCTTGTAAAATGTTATTTGGTTCAGGTAATCACCGAATCAGTACCTCATTAAGTAAAATGTGCCTGTGTTGGAAATTAACAGACACTGGAATGGAATGGCTGCCATTCGTGTAGAGATGCTGATTTTAGAAAAAAATAGAAGTGGTCTCTTAATTTTTTCCAGAGCTGTATACACAGTATACTGTCAAATCAATATATTTCTTTTTGAAAAAAATATAAAGAAAACACTACTCAAATAAATGGCCTTAGTTGGTCTTTCACGTGCCTAAGACTTTTGCACACTACTGTAGAACACCCACTTAAATACTGAGCAAAACAGTGTGTGTGTGTGTGTGTGTGTGTGTGTGTGTGTGTGTGTGTGTGTGTGTGTGTGTGTGTGTCTCCAGTAGAGCGGTCTTACCAGCAGTAGTCCAGCAGATGCGGAGGCAGCACAGGGATGTAAATGTGTTGCCAGTACATGGGGAACAACATGGAAGCCGAGCCGTGGACGCATGCCGTTAACTACAGGGGGAGGAGAGGGACAAACAGAACAAGGTGACATGTGGCTCCGTTGAGTAGGATGATGTCATCCTGCCGTACCTCTCAAGGAGCTTCGGCGGTGAAACATTCAAACCCGAAACCAAAACACACACGACGTGGTATTGAAAAATGCTGTTCGGGGGAAGAGGCCGTATGATCCGGTGTGTTTTGGTTGCCTTTGCGTAGCTTAGCTTTTATCACGACAACACAGGACTCCGACTTGACACGTCAGCTTTGAAAGCGGTGTCATATAGTGCATGCACACACACACACACACACACACACACACCCGCGCGCACACACACACACACACGCACACACGCACACACGCACACACGCACACACACACACCCGCGCACACACACACCCGCGCGCACACACCCGCGCGCACACACACACCCGCGCACACACACACCCGCGCACACACACACCTGCGCACACACAGATAGCAGGAGAAATAAAAGATAGAGATTCAAAGATGGATATCAATCATGGAAGAATGGTGTGTGTGTGTGTGTGTGTGTGTGTGTATCCCTGTGACGGATACACAACAATAAAGAAATGAAACTAAACCAAAGTCTGACTGCCAGACAGGCGACAAAGACCTGAACCTCAACACATGAACCACCGTTATTTAACAACCGTGTCAAAGGTACGTTGATGCTAAACGACTGGTGTTTTGGCCTATGAAATCTTTCAATTCATTCTACGATAAGTTACCAATGAAGAAACACAGGAAAATGTATCAGTGATTTCATGAAAAAAGACAAATAGATGGGTAGGGACTGTGACCCTAGAGTTTTATCGGTTGCGCTCTCCCCCATCTCCTGATGAACTATTCATTGTAATGACACACACACTCAGACACACACAGGCTAGCTAGCTACCTCACCCTGCAGATTAAAATAACATGATTAAATATGGAAAGAGAACAGTGGTCTGAGGGCTCCACTGGGACTTCATTAGGGCAAATTGCCAAAGAATGAAACATGAGTTAGCCAAGAGAGACCGCTAACGCTACAGGCTGGGCCCATTCCACCGGGACCAGGGAGCAGGCACTACGCTTGGAGCTTCATAGCAACGTGTGAACCACACACACAAACACACACACACACACACACACACGCCGCAGAAGACCTCTTGCTCACTGATACACACAATGTCACAACTGACCGGCAAGCAAGTGAACACAGCCAAGCTCAGAGATTGAACTGAACCGACAGAGAGAGCACGACCTTCTCTTTTCTCCCACCAGCTGGGCTTGCGGAGTTGGAGGTTCAACTGTTATCATTTAGAGATAAAGGAGCAATAATTTACTTTCCTACATTCTCTCCCAGAGTCCCACCGCTGTTAGGTCTTAATCAACTTTTAATTGGTGTCTTGCACCACATATATGCATATGCATATCCACTTGCCGCCTTCTTCAAATAAATAACAACAACGCCACATTCCTGTCAGATTCAATTCCCCAGCAAACACCTTTTTTTAAGGAGGAAATGAAATAGATGGAATGAATATTAATGTGAGCATATCAAAGCTGTGTTGCTGTGCTCCCTTCGCCCCGGTAAACGATGACAGTATAAACCTATTCAATAATGATGAAGAGAGGTCAGTGGATCAGCGGTGGAGGGCCTCTCCTATGGACACACAGACACACACTGTTCTCCTCAGGGAGACAGACAGAGGAGTCTCAGCCGTTGATACCAGGAGGTAATGGGACAGAAAAACTACCTAACAAACTC
The DNA here is from genome assembly GCA_016801105.1 of Esox niger. Taxonomy (NCBI): domain Eukaryota; kingdom Metazoa; phylum Chordata; class Actinopteri; order Esociformes; family Esocidae; genus Esox; species Esox niger. Next base: position 14,313 of record JACXGJ010012046.1, on the reverse strand, counting down.
CAATTATCTCAGCCACAGCACGGCCTCAAGGTGAGGCTCACTTAGCCCCCAATTGGCCTGCTATTCTCTGAGGTTAAAAGGGAAAAGACAGAATATCTTTCTTGTAAGCATGAGGGGATAGAAGGAAGGGGCTTCTACTGAAACTAAGATACATATTTCAAAAGCTAAAATTAGATGTGATTTGTTCCTCCTCAACACCGGTCTTCTAGGGAGGAAGGAGATAAGGTTGTAGTGAAGGCACAGCGCACATACTTCCTCTCAGATCTAACCCCACACATCCCAGTGTTTTCAGTCAGCTACACAGAGAGGTTAAAACACCTTTTAATAAAAAGATGAGGTAGAAGAAAATAAAATGAGAACAAGAGAATGGTCTTTCTTTCATTCTGTCTTTGTCATTCTTTCTATCCTTGCTGTTCTGTCCTTCTTGCTGATATGTCTGCCTTTTAGTCTGCCTGCCTTCCATTCTGTGTTTGTCTGTCTGTCATTATGTCTGTCATTCTTTCTCAGGGGCTTCACCAGAGAGTAGGTAGTGGGGGGCGTGAAGACTAATAAAATATTTGCCAGGCTAATAAATAATAGATGTATGGAGCCAAATGGCTTACACGCTCCACAAAAGACCTGGTGCTTAATATTCCATTCAATGGAGAATCACAGATACAGTCCCCAAGAACAAATACTGGATTAGGCCTGTTTAGGTGCTGGCCCTAACCCTCTGGGACCTGGGTTTCTCCCAGTAATGAGGTGCCTCAGCCTGTCTGTGTGAGACTGCGTGTGTGTGTCTCAGTTGGGTCAGAGATTATACAGCAACAGCCTGCTTCTGAAGGCACCAGAGCCCATCTAGCCCTGACAGCTCTCCTAAGCCCTGGCAGCACTCACATAAACTGACCACATTAAAGATACAGCATTAGAAACTGAAAGAGAGAAAGTGACCACATTAAAGATACAGCACTAGAAACTGAAAGAGTGAAACTGAGAACATTAAATATATTGCACTAGAAACTGATAGAGAACTGACTACTGAACACACTGAAGATACAGGACTACAAACTGACCATATTGAAGATACAGGACTATAAACTGGCCATATCGAAGATACACGACTACAAACTGGCCATATTGAAGATACAGGACTACAAATTGACCATATTGAAAATACAGGACAACAAAGTGAACATATTGAAAATAAAGTACTACAAACTGACCATATTTCAGATACAGCACTAGAAACTGAGATTTGACATTGTCATTGACAACGTCCATTTAACCCCCTTACATTATTGAAGGTAGCCGTTTACCTTATAGCCATTTAGCAAATTGTAGATTAATTCCATAGAGTAACATGATATTGAAGCATCAACCAAGGAACGCTTACATGACAGAAGTATGTTATGAGCATGCCACAGCGGAGGATGATATACCCTAGCAAGGTAAACCTGTGAAGACAAGAGTTTTTAAGGACACTACTAGTTATTGTATTATTTTTGATTACCTAGTGTATATGTAACAGTCTCTTCTGACAGCAAATGAGCTAACTAGCTATCTGAAATTTTTACATAACTTGATGCTTTTGTATTGTTAGAATTATAGCTGTATTTTATCAATGTGAAAACAAAATTGTCATAGATATATTCCCTTTGAGGAAGGACATTGCCTTGTTAATTGGACGGCAAATTAGCTAACTAGCTAAACTGCTATTTGTATATAATGTCATGCCTTTGTATTATTAGAATTGCATAGCTATTTTATCTGGCTGATAATACAAGATAGCTAATACTATATTCACCTTGGGGCTTGATATTGCCTCATTAGATTACATATTAGGTAGCTAACAGCAATTGTAATGTCTGCTGTGGTACATAATAGTACAGAGCAAAGTATATCCCTTTTTTGGTTGTTTAATGGCAAAATACCTTCAATTATAACGAAGGCCCTTCTGTTTGGTGTTACCATTAATTCCATTAATTGTGTTCATACACCAAATACAGGAACTTTATCAGATTACATCAAAGCATGTGATTCATTTGTATTTTTTTTAATATTAGAGTTAATAAATCTACCTGAGAACACAAGACACTAAAGGCAACATTCCCCTGCAAATATAGTGACATATTGCCTCTTTAGACGGCAAATTTGCTAAATAGCTAGCAAACTGCAATGTGTGTAAAATTATATTGTTAAAATGTAATTATTTTATTAATTAAAGAATGCACAAGAAAGTAAATGCAATATTCCCTTTGGGGCAGGAGATCAATGCAGATTGATACCATTTGGGAAAAAACTGTCAGGGAAAACAAGGCAGTATCAGGAAATTTGAAAATACAGTTAGGTATGGAAATAATTAGACACTGACACAAGTTTTGTTAATTTGCCTGTTTACCAAAATATAGTCACGTTACAGTTAAATAATGAATATGGGCTTAAAGTGCAGTCTCTCAGCTTTACATATTTAGGGTATTTGCATCCAAATTGGAGGAAGGGTTTAAGAATTACACATCTTTAATATGCAGGCCCCTCTGGTTCTAGGGATCAAAGGTAACTGGACAATAGAAATAAAAGCTATTTCATGTACCAGTGTGAGCTAGACCTTCATTATATCTTCATCAATTAAGCAGGTAAAAGGTCTGGAGTTGAATCAAGGTGTGGCATTCGGATTTGGAAGCTGTCACTGTTAACTCACAACATGTGTGTCAAAGGAGCTCTCAATGCAAGTGAAACAGGTCATCCTTAGGCTGCAAATAAGTCCATCAGAGAGATAGCAGGGACATTAGGAGTGGCCAATTCAACAGTCTGGTACAATCTGAGGAAAAAATGGACACACTGGTGAGCTCTGCAATACAAAAAGGCCTGGACGTCCACAGAAGACCATAGTGGTGGCTGATCACATGATCATTTCCATGGTAAAGAAAAACCCCTTCACAACATGCAGCCAAGTGAAGAACGCTCTCAAGGAGGTAGGCATAGCATTATCCAAGTCTACCATAAAGAGAAGACTTAATGAGAACAAATACAGAAGGTTCACCACAAGGCGCATTAATAAGTCTAAAAAATAGAAAGGCTTTTTAAGAATTTGACTTTGCCAAAAAAAAACATCTGGAAAAGCATTCTGGAAAAGCATTTTGGACAGAGAAAACTAAGATCAACCTGTAACAGAATGATGGGAAGAAAGGATGGAAAAGGCTTGGAACGGCTCATGATTCAAAGCATACCACATCATCTGTAAAACACAGTGGAGGCAGTGTGATGGCATGGGCATGCATGACTTCCAATGGCACTGGGTCACTAGTGTTTATTGATGATGTGACGGAAGACAGAAGCAGCCTGATGAATTCTGAAATGTACAGGGATGTATTGTCTGCTCAAATTCACCTAAATTAATTAGGTGCTTCTCTTAACAGATGGCCAATGAACCAAAACATTCTACAAAAGCAACCCAAGAGTTTTTTCGACAATGAAGTGAAATATTTTGCAGTTGCCGAGTTAATCACCACATCTCATCCCGATCGATCATGCCTTTAAGTTGCTGAAGGCAAAATGTTAGGCATAAAGACCCACGAACAAACAACAACTGAAGACAGCTGCAGTAAAGGCCAGGCAAAGCATCATAAGTGAGGAAACCCAGCGTTTGGTGATGTCCATGTGTACCAGATTTCAAAGGACTATCGACACAGTATTAAAAATTAACATTTTATTAATTATTGTGTTCATTTGTCCAATTACTTTTGAGCCCCTGAAATACGGGGACTGTGAATGAAAATTGTTCTAATTTCTAAACGTTTCATTCAATATTTTTGTTCAAACCCTCCAATGAAAGCTGAAACTTGACACATCAATTGCATCCCGGTTGTTTCATTTCATATGTATTGGGGTGTTGTACAGAGCCAAAATTATAAACAAAAATTCGGTGTCCAAATATATCCAGACCTAACTGCAAGTGTACTGTTTAAACATTTTTGGGCGGTAAACAACGTTACAATTACAGTAGTTGGAATTGCTTTTCTGCATGCAGTTCAGCTATAACTGTTTCAATTAATGAACTAAAAAAACATTAATGATGCTAACTACAAACTGGTTCGAAAGCAAAGAATGGCACTAAATGACAACATTGGAATTTAGGTCAAACTATCCATGTAAATATTTTGCACTCTTTTTTTGCCATTCACACTTCTCTCTTTAAACATCCACTCATCAGAAATCCTTCTCCAACTGTTGCATTTAGCCTTGTAAAACGTGATGAACGTTGCTTTGGTAAAAATACGACATCAGAAACAGATAAACAGAAACTGACCACAATGTTCTTTACCTTTAACAGTAGAGAAATAAGAATCTAGAAATGTCTCTGTTGGCACCACCTTGTACCTATTTTGACAGGAAACAGCAATTTGTGGAATTCAACAAGGTGTTACCATCCAAAATATTTACGGTTAATTCAATGTAATTAGCGGTTTTAATCAATTTTCACAGCAAGGCCTTCCTCAAGACAGTTTTGACAACATAGTGAACTCAGGAAGGAATTTATGAGAACAAGCAGTTGGGAAGAATGCAGTCTATCAGTAATACTGTAGGAACATGAAACATGGAGGGCTGACAGGTAAATATCAAAGACTGTTGTTAAACACCAAAAGACTACATCATAACACTCATAGGAATCTGTTATCTTATCCAGGTGAGCTTGTTGACTTCCTTTATCATATTTTCTTTAGAAAACAGTCAACGAGGCACAGAATAGCAGGGCTAAAACAGCTCACCAATACTGGTCTGGGGGGAGAATAGAACATATCAATAATATACGCAAACATCAATTCTCAACTCTTTTCTGCCTGTTCCCTTGTCGCCAGTTTCTCTCGTTCTCCCTTTCCCTCTTGCTCCCTCACTCTTTTTCCAACCCCCTTGCACCTCATCACCTACTCCATCCTCCCCTTCTTTCTGTCCTCACCCAGGGGAAGACACCCAAAGGCCATTGCTGTGCCCTCTCTTGTTTTGGCTGACACCTGTTGTCAGAGCAGAGCCTCACAGCTTGTTCAGAGACACAGAGAAACCATCCCAGTAACACCGGGCGTCCCACATTCTCACTCACACCTACACACGCACCAACACAACCAACCACCTTACGAGCAACAACTTCAGGGTGGAGAGGACAGAGAAAACCAGGGAGGAAACAGAGAGAAAAAACGAAGAAAGACAGGAACAAAGATAGGAAAGATCAACGCAGAGGAAAGAGAACCAGAGAGGGAAAGACAGTAACAAAGCTTCTGACAAAGAGAAAGGAGGAAATTGGCAACAGAAGGACAAAAGGCGTGCCATGGTGACAGACTATAAGTCAGTCTGATAAGACAGTCTGTGGGGTCAAGGTGCTGCGTGGTGGTGAGGAAGGCAGGCAGGCAGGCAGCACTCAGGGCCATGGTAGATGGACGGTCCTTGTTAGCATACTACTGACAGCATGATGAGAAGGCTGCTGTCAGGGCCAGTGCTTTGCCGACCCTCCCGCGGAGGGGGCCGAGGCCAGGGGAGGGGAGATGAAAGATACCGGGTCTCCCAGCTGACTAGTTAGAGGGGTCCTGATGCGGCACAATTATACGGCGGCATGACAAGCCCGCACGCTCGGTTGGCTGCCCCAGCGACGCACCGTCACGCGCTGCTCAAAACCAGAGGTACCGCTCACCTCCGGTCACAAAACAGCAATAAGTCAACTGATGCATTGTTGTACCATCATGATTTATTCCTTTGCTGTTGGGCGCTTGCAGTCGAGCCGCCATGTTCTGCTAGACTGGCACAGCAGGACCACTAGGGGCCCTAACACAGCTCTCTGCCTCCAGCCCCTCATAATGTATGCGGTCTATAGTCGGTCGCTCCTCTTTGCAGTCTCACAGACTTTATTTTTAAAATAACGTCTGTGTATCCGCCGTTCCCTCTAAGCTCTTTTTATCCATATTTCTATTCCTGTCTTTCTCTTCACTTTCTCTCCGTTCCTTCTCACCTGGTCCCTCCGTCTCTCAGAGCAGGGATAGTGGTAGCTGGATGTCTCCTCTCTATCAGTTCTCCCGGCCAGCTACTTTCTAAAAGCAAAGCCATGACGCCTGAGACGGACAGCCATTCTACTGCTATATGATCAGTTACATACATGGAGGAATGGAGGGATGGCTGGATAAACAGAGGGAGGACTGAAGGATGGACAGATGGATAGGGTGGGATGGAGGGACAGAGGCACAGACGGAGGGATGGAAAGGAGGGAGCAATGGAGGGGGGGAAGTGAGAGGGAGGGATGGGCATAGGAAGGGACGAAGAGATGGAGGAACAGTTGAACTTAAGGCTGTAAAGGACAAAAGGCTCACAGGGAGGTCAAGGCCTAGCAATTGGCGTCATTATATGGACTGTCGAGATATCAGTTAAATAAACCTCCGAAAACATGTTGTCGCCACGCAAAACCGTAAATCACACAGAATATCACTTCCACCCCTCTGCTTGACAAAACGTATCACCCACAGCTCTGATAATTTACACCCAGTAACCCTGGGAGTCAGTGAGTGCGTGGCTGGAGCTCTGAGGAGCTGACATGCTGAAGGCTGGGGGGAGGACGAGTGTGGAGGAGAGAGGGAAAGGATGAGACAGGGGAAGAGAGGTGAAATTCTCAGAGGGTTGGGTAATTCTCTCCACCTCCCCCGGATCCCTCCAATCCATCCTCGGGGAGAACCTGCGGCCTGCCACCACCCCACCCCCCCCCCAACACACACACACACACACACACAGACAGACAGACACAGTCACGCACACACACACACACACGCACGCACGCACGCACGCACACACACACACTCACACACGCACGCACGCACACACAGACAGACAGACAGACAGACAGACACAGACACACAGACACACAGACACACACACAGACAAACAGACAGACAGACAGACAGACAGACAGACAGACAGACAGACACACAGACACACACACGCCTGGTTCCACGTTCCGGGCTGCAGCCAGATACCCGAGCAGAACGGCAGAGATAGGAGCTCGGGTGACATCACTCGTGCTCTCGCTCTCCCTGTCATAAACATTTGGTTCTGCTGTCAGCCACGGTGATAAGCCCAGAGACAGACAGGCCATCTCCCCCGGGCCTAGCAGCCCTACAGAAACCAAGGGCCTCATAACTGATAAACTATGTGAAAGAGGCAGAGCATCTAATAACTGATAATTTAGGGCTTGTCGGCCATTAAAACGTAGCAGCTTAAAGACAAACAGTCCAAAGTAATCCTAGTTTAGCACTGGTTTTACTGCATGTCAAACAGTGAAGATAGAGGAGCCCGCTTGACCGGAGATAGACCGGAGATGGACCACTGAACTCTGTGAGTATCTGTACAAGTGCATTCGTGCAAAACAGAAATGATTAAGTCTCATTTAGGGTGTAATAGTGAGCTGGAATGCCATGTTTAATAAAACCTTAGTTAACATGACCCTAGTTAACCCGGAAGGCTCTGCTATCCTGCATAAATCCGTACCATTCTGTAGAGCGCTAGCAGGTCTGGAGCTGGCGGCCATTTCTGTTCTACCTCATCCGTCACTGTGCCCACCAGCATCTCAGACCTGAATGAGACATTGGGTCCGGCGTCGATAATGCAGGCCATGTCATGTCTACGACGAGGCGCCTACTCACCGTGCTCAGCTTGCTGGAGGTGATGATGATCCGTCGCTCGTGCAGCATGCTGGCGTAAAGCTGCAGCATGTTGTTGATGTCTACCGCCACGAAATACTCCGTCAGGTTCCTCTGCGTTGGGGACAGGGAAAGAGGGCAGCCATCAGAACGACATACTTCTCTGAGCATTAGGGGTCAGGCCTTCGCTGTGAGGCGGGGAGGAGTGTTTTCCTGAGTTTGCCGGTTAACGATGTTGGTTTGCGGTATTTCACAGCCAATCACATAAACAGCACTTTCAAACTAACAACATTTATGGGATCCCTCTCATTCAACATGTACAAGGTCCAGTATTTGGTGCTCTATTTGAAAGGGAGAGATGTAGGGCTTGATGGTAGACTTACACTCTCAGGGATGGTAGGCAGGCCGTTGATATCTGGGGCAATGAAGTAGGAGTGCTGAGGAAATACAAAGCACATAGAACAGGGTCAGAAAAAGACAGAGACACAGAAAGAGACAGACAGACAGAAGAAAGAGACAGACAGACAGACAGACATGATCCAGTTCACCTCTATCATTGAGAATAACAGAGGTTATTCAAAATTCTCACACATTGCTGAGAGGTTTTGAGTGCCGCACACCTCATTTTAGGGGATCTAAGAGGCCTGAGAGAGGGAAAGCCCAGGTAGGCAGAATGGACTTGAACACCAGTCATTCTATCCATTCCTCTCTTTCTCCCTCTCTGTCTCTCTCTCTTATGTCAGTCACCCTTTCCTTTTGACAATTATTTACCCTTGCCATAACTGACATCTGACACACAAACAAAAGCATGTGTACGGACATACAATACACACATACAACAAACCCCCCTAAAAAGAAAGAACAAAAGAATCAACCCGAGCTTTTCACCTCCTAGGATGAGGATAGAGAGAACCGACCACCAAACGCTGGTCTAAAACGACCACACCCATTACCCTGGGAGGAGAGATTAAAGAAGCCAGAAAGTACCCACAACAACCTCTGATGACAATTCACCTACATAAGCGACGGAGATTCATGCATTAGTCAATGACACATCACATGCTGGCTCATCACTGTTCCCACGGAAACCATCAAGGGATATTGACGCCATCACTTCCAGAAAGGGTGTAGTGTGATTTCTGAAGGTGGCGTACTGTTATAAACACACGGCACAACACGACGGTTATGCAAGAAGGTGCGTGTGTATGTGTGTGTGCATGCGTCTCATCACTTCAGTACCATCAGTCCCAGGCCCTAGCTGTGTTTCCTTGCTTATCTTTTTTCGTTTATTATGTTTATATAAGACCATGAAATGTGGGTTAACGGGAAAGGCATCAATGAGGCTGTCTGAGCACAATTGCCTTTGCTTTAAACATGCATCATAAAAGAGACTTTTGATATTTAGAAAGAGAATACAGTAGCGTGGAACAACATTAATCATTCACTAAGTTTGATTGTTTTCCAGAGTAGAAGAAACCGACACCAAGGCCCAGGATAGTTTGTTTTTTTGCAAGGTTTACAAAGATAGCCAGGCTTATTTGGCCAAATTGGAAAGCCTCAGCTCCCATGCGGTTATTGCAGCAGCAGCAGCTTCAAATTTCCCTGTCTCTTTTCCTCTTTCCCCCCTTATTTCTCTCCCCAGTCTCTGGTTCCCTCCACTCACCGGCTGCTGGTTTGGTGAATCTCTCAATACTTGCCCAGTGGCTATATGCAACAGAGCGGTCTTCACAGTGAGAGATAGGGAGCAAAACAAAGTTCACACTTGAAAGAGGACAACAATCCATCTTTATTTCTAGGCTACCATGATAAAAACTAAAAATTATTCTTTTTGTGGACGGCTTCATCAATTAAAAATCTAACTTGGTTTTTCTCCAGAAAGCAGTTGAACCCTAACCTCTCTTCTCGGTGTATTTTCTCAATGAACCTTGGAAATGAAAAACAGAATCGTATTAAAAGCGTGCCAGACTCAAAACGTCAGAATGAATGTTCTTCACAATTCCACTTGTTAACCTTTGAATGAATTGATTAGTTAATAAAGACAACTGGAATATAGCTGTATAATTGTACAGCCTCTAGAGGCATTATTGTATATTACAGTAAGGGAATGGCTGGCTGATTTATTATTAGTCAAAAAGAGTTTGGAAAGAGTGAAACTCATCTCTTAGAATACAATAAGTACATTGAATGACAAATAATTACAAAATCTTTTTTTAAACAATATACCTAAAACCAGATGTTTAGGTAACTTAAGACCACTATGCTGTTGATGTAGTTAAAAACAAGCCCAGTAATCCACAGTGTGCTAGTCAGAGACAGCTAAAATATGTTTGACGGACAGGCAGTTTCAGCCTGTGATAACTAACAGACACTAGCACACGTTGCGAAAGCAGCCATTAGGCTAACAGAGAACCAGCTAAGGCTTATCTTACAGACCTGTTAAAGCCACTTGTGGTTCTAAACAAAGTGTCAGCCCAGTCTCTTCACCTCTGTCCTCCTTCACTCTCCGGTCGGCCTTATATTGTACATGCTCTCTTAAACTTGCTTTCTTCATCCTCATCCTATATCGCTCCTTCTCTCTCCTATTATTCTTACCCATGCTCTCCTAATTCGCTCTCCTCCCCTCAATGCCCTCTCCTTCTCTGTCTCATCATCCTCATCCAGGCTCTCCTATCTTGCTCTCTTGTCCCTCATCCTCATTCCTGTCATCCTCATCCATGCTCTCCTACAGTAACACACTCTCTTCTCCCTCATCCTAACTCTCTCCTCCTCTCTCCTGTCATCCTTATGCATGCTCTTATGCATGCTCTCCTTCCTCACCTACCTATAACTTACTGTCCCAAGTCGAATCTCTTCTATGTTCAGTGCACAGGTCCAGAGGTCCTACAGTACCTACCACACTAAGGTTGATGGGGGTGAAGGGCTTTGGCACTGGTAGGCAATACAGCGAGTTCAGCATATCATTCAGCTCATTCTCCTGGAAAAAACACAACAGACAAGAACTGATAATCTACCAGATGTATATTATATCATCCCAAAACAAGACCCAAACATGACTTACAGTATTTATGAACTGTTTCTATGTCAAAAACAAAGGATGAATACCCCAACATTGTTTACAGGCCTAAAGAACTTACACAGACATCTGTGTTTCAGAGAGATCAGACACTGTGTTGACATCTGTTACTATATGAGCTTTTTGCTATTGTACTGTTACAGACTAGGTTACAATGACAGTTACATAGTTAGTAAAACTAAGACAGGTATATAGGACTAACATTAGGGTACTATAATAATACATATTATGATGAATGAGATTGTTCCTATTATTGTTGTTAAAGTAAAGTATTTTAATATCAGATCATTGGAGTTTCAGTTTTCAAATCTTTAACATTAGTTTGTTAGCTTGCACGTGACAAAAATGTGTATGAAGCAGTGTGTGTGTGTGTGTGTGTGTGTGTGTGTGTGTGTGTGCGAGTGTGTGTGTGTGTGTGTGCGCGTGTGTTACACAGAGTTTGAAAGACAGTGAGAGTGTGCAATTGAACAGCTTCCTGTCACAAGAGGCTGAATGCTCCCACGCTTGGTCAGTAACAGGGCTGAGCCTGAGGAAACACTTCATTTACTCCTGGCTCTAAACCCTCATCGCTACTGTCTCCCCTCGTCTGTCAACATTCCTCCATCGCCGTGCGGCGGCAGGGGAAAATATAAACCAAATCATGCACAGCAAGACTTCAGTCACCCAACATGAACATACAGACCCTCTCCCTTCCTCTCCCCCAATCTCTCCTTCTCTCTCCCTCACTCCCTGTCCCTCTCTGTCTCCCTACATTTCTCAAACCCTTTAGTAAAAGATTAAAACAAATGTTTACACAAAGGACCTTTCACTGAAAAAAGTTCACTCCCCAATGTAATTGTAAATTTGACTGAAAATCCCATTGTGAAAGACTTCCAAGCATAAATGCATTTAATGTACATTAAATGTAGTCCTCTTTTCCACAGCTAAGTAGGAAAACCACAAAAACAAGTGGTAAGCACACAATACTGTATTTGTCCATATCATGTCAATAACAGCTGAATAAAGCAAAAAGAAATGACAGTTCATCATTACTTTTAGATGAAGGTCAGTCAATACAGAAAATGTCAAGAATTTTGAAAGTTTCTTCAAGTGCAGTCGCAAAAACCATCAAGCGCTATGACGAAACTGGCTCTCATGAGGACCACCACAGGAAGTAAAGACCCAGTTATCTCTGCTGCAGAAGAAAAGCTCATGAGTGAGTTACCAGCCTCTGCAAGTATTGGCCCCTCAGAATGCAGCCCGAATAAAGGCTTCACAGAGTTCAAGTAACATACATATTTTAACAAATTAGAGGAGACAGCATGAATCAGGCCTTTATGATCAAATAACATCAAAGAAACTACTGAAGGACACTAATAAAAATAAGAGATGTGCTTAGGCAAAGAAACATGGGAAATGTACATTAGAATGGTGGATATCGGTCCTTTGGTCTGATGAGTCAAAATTTGCGATTTTTGGTTCTGAACAGCATGTCTTTATGTAGTTCCAACTGTGAAGCATGGATCAGGAGGTGTGATGGTGTGGGTGTGATTTGCTGGTTAAGCTGTCTGTGATTTATTTAGAATTCAAGCCTGATGCAACCAGTATGTCTACCACAGAATTCTGCAACAATATGCGATCCCATTTAGTTTGTGCTAATATTTGTTTCCAAGAGGACAATAACCCAAAACCCATCCCCAGGCTGTGTAAGGGCTATTTGACCTGGCCTCCACAAACACTCAACTTCAAACCAATTGAGGTGGTTTTGGATGAGTTGGACCACACAGCAAAGGAAAAGCAACCAACAAGGACTCCGCATAATCTTTTTCATGACTGTTGGAAAAGCATTCGAGGTGAATACCTAATGATGCTGGTAAGTGTAAAGCTGTCATCAAGGCAAAGGGTAGCTACTTGGAAAAATCTAAATTATAGATGTACTTTGATTTGTTTAAAAATGTATTGGTTACCACATGACTCAATGGAAATTCACAATTATTCTAGAATGTGGAAAGTTGTTACAAAAAATAAAACAAGAACATTAAATATTAATATTTATTTTTTCATTGAAGGAGTAGGTGTGTCCACCTTATACTTTATCTCTTAATTATTGTTTGATACATTCATTACACTGTGGAACTGAAAGGTCTGTATTTGATCCATTTACTTGTATCTGTTGTTGTACAGTGGATACAAAAAGTCTATGCACCCTTGTTAAACTGGCAGGTGTCTGTGATGTAAAAAAAATAGACAAAGATAATAGACAGAACTTTTTCTACCTTTTATGTAACTGATAATGTGAACAATTCAAAAAACAAACTGAAATCATTAAACGGAAAAATAAAAAACAATAACCTGGTTGCATACACTTCAACTAATACTTTTTTGAAGCACCTAATACAGCACTCAGTCTTTTTGTGTAGGAGTCTATTAGCATGGCCCATCTTGACATGGCGATATTTGCCAACTCTTCATTGCAAATCTGTCAGATTGCAAGGAAATCTACTGTGTACAGCCCTCTTCAGATCACCCCACAGATGTTCAACTGGAATCAGGTCTGGGCTCTGGCTGGGCCATTCCAAAATGGTAATCTTCTTCTGGTGAAGGCATGCTTTTGTGGATTTGGATGTGTGCTTTGGGTCGTTGTCATGCTGAAAGGTGAACTTCCTTTTCATCTTCAGCTTTTTAATGGATGCCTGAAGGTTTTGTGCCAAAATTGCCAGGTATTTGGAACTGTTCATAAATCCCTCTACCCTGACTAATGCTCCAGTTCCAGCTGAAGAAAAACAGCCCCAAAGCATGATGCCTCCACCACCATTCTTCACTCTGGGTATGGTGTTCTTTAGGTTGATGTGCAGTGTTGTTCCTGCGCCAAACATACCTGTTGGAACTATGGCCAAAAAGTTCAATCTTGGTTTCATCAGAACATAACACATTTTCCTACATGCTTTTGGGAGACTTTATGTTAATTTTTGCAAACTTCAGCCAGGCTTGGATGTTTTTCTGTGTAAGAAAAGCCTTCCGTCTTGCCACCCTACCCTGTAACCCATTCAAATGAAGAATACAGGAGATTGTTGTCACATGTAGCACACAGCCAGTACTTGCCAGAAATTCCTGCGGCTCCTTTAATGTTGTTGTAGGCCTCTTGGAAGCCTCCCTGACCAGTTTTCTTCTTGTCTTTTCATCAATATTGGACGGACGTCCAGTTCTTGACAATGTCACTGTTGTGCCAAATTGTCTCCACTTGATGATGACTGTCTCCCCTGCGTTCCATGGTATATCTAATGCTTTGGAAAGTCTTCTGTTCCCGTCTCCTGACTGATATCTCTCAACAATGCAATCCCTCTGATTGCTTTGCAGACCATGGCTTTTGCTTTGAGAACTAAGAAAATACAAACAGCTGAACTTCATCTGTGATTAACCAGTACTGTCGGGGCGTACCGTGGACGGGACGGTTAAGATTCATATTCGCGGAATGTGACAAAAACTGCGACGAGTCGTAAAATATACTTTTTTTTGGTATAGGCATGTCTTATATTTTCAGAAAGCTTAGAATCTCAATAAACAAACTAGAATGACCAATTTACAATAGCTATTACTACAACAAAACACTGT